>BMAV01000443.1:32578-87053 GCA_019973955.1 Trichonephila inaurata madagascariensis
CAAATTACAAAAATTATTTTTAATTGAATGTATTACATTTTTCCAATAAAAATGTATCCCGTTTAGATGTTTTTTTTTTTGCTCTTAGCTCTGTTCACTCAAGATATGAATGGTTTCTTGAGTGCAACTTGGCCATGATAGACATTCTTTTTGAGTTCTCTTTAAATTGTGGTTAAAGTCACGCTTTTTTTTTGCAATATCTCAGAAATACTTTTAGCTATTTGTGAAGCTTATAGTGTTGGATTTTTTTATAGAGCGTATTATAAAGCAAGATTCTCGAGTGACACTGCAGACAGGCGGCCGGATTACGGCTTGGACGTTAAAATTTTAGTTGATTTGTAGTTTACGAAAACTTTTTGAATCATATTTTAATTATGTTGAATGTCTCCTATTAACACACACACAGTTTCAACAATTACTTTAAAAATTTCTTTCTTTTCTTAAGATCTATGATGATTTTTTTTTCAATAATATATCGATCTCTTTTCTGCCATCTGCCATGGAATCACACAAGCTTTCAAATCTTAAATCCTAAATAAATCATAAAAGAAGCTTTTAATTACTTAAAAACACGATTTAGAGCAATTATTTTACAATAAAAGGTCTTTAAAAGCTTTATTTTGTAAGTGTAGGCAGATTTTTGGCTTGGATGGTTGGTGATTATTTGGTGGTCATTCTTGTTTTTTCTTGTTAAGGT
This sequence comes from Trichonephila inaurata madagascariensis, assembly GCA_019973955.1. Taxonomy (NCBI): domain Eukaryota; kingdom Metazoa; phylum Arthropoda; class Arachnida; order Araneae; family Nephilidae; genus Trichonephila; species Trichonephila inaurata. The sequence continues at coordinate 33,276 of BMAV01000443.1, forward strand.
GAATTTTGTTGCTGTAGTTTGAATAAGGAAATTTTGAAGAATTGCTGACAAGTACTTAGATTTTCTAAAGCGAAATTTTAATAGTAACTATAGTATAAACAGGTAAGATGATTGCCTGTACTCAGACTTTCGGAGACAAATGTATATTTTATTTCGAATCATTACTCAATTCAACAACATTTTATGCTTTTAAAATTCGGTTTTTGAATGTCACAAAAACAGCATAATTTAATCCTTTAGGTCCTGTTTTAAAAATCAGAAAAATTTACTTCCCCAGAATTCATGTGTTTTGAAATATCCTAATTTCTTTTCCTCTAATATAAATTTTTTATTGAATTAATTCATTTTTTTCGAGGCTTTATTGCGGTTGCAGCTGCCAAATCTTTCACGTTGCCACGATAGTTTCTTTAAAGAGTCACTAGTAACTCAATAAAAAATTTTTGTGTTCCCATGTCCTTACGATCGAATATTCTTGTAACTCTTTCTTTTTTTCTCTCTTTTTTTATTCACTCAAGGAGTTTCGTTTCCAGTAACAACATTTCCAACTCCAAAAATATAGGTTGGCACTTTTCTACAAGCCTCACCTCCAGTTGCCACCAAATCAATATAAATGACATCTGCAAATGTAAAGTAATTTAGCGCCAAAGAGAGGAGAAAAAAATTGGAAGACAAAACATTTCTCCTGTTCTCCTGACCAAGGAAAATTTATCGCGGGGAAAATTTTTGATCTCGAACTATCCCTCCTATTTGTCTTTTTTATTATTTTTTTTTATCTCGGGAAATTACATTTTTCCTGAAGCGCGAAAGTGTCCTTCAAATTAATCGTAAAGCAAAAAGAAGATAAAATGCTTTCACCCAAATCCATTAATCTGCGTTTCAGCCATTTTTTTTCCTGATTTGCTTTTTGTTCTTTCTTCCGTGGCTCTTGTTCCACGCTACGGACGATTTTATGGAGGTGGGTTGAGTGGCATTTATGCTGCTTTGTTTGCGATTCCAGGAATGCGATTTCGGAGGTATCTCTTAGGGTGTGAATAGGATGTTTATAGATCCTAAAAGCGATCGGAGGCTTTCAGAGAGTTTTCGCAAAAAATATTGTCGGTTTCTCGTTTTAACAGATGTCTGCATTTTTCCGACAACATAGATTTATTTGGCGTTTTATTCTTCTGTTTCATACGGGTTTATTTTTCCTGTAAATAGAATCGTAGGATTTCTGACAGCTGGGGCAATGTATAGTTGTTTTTTATTGAAAAATGCACTTATTTCTAGCTCTACACTACAACTTCTTTCGAAAGAGGATTTCATTTTTACTGTACTACTGAGTTAATTTTTTCTTTGATTAGCATATTGAATAATTTGATGTACAACTTACTACTGAATGTAACTGTATTATATACTTTAATTTTAATTTCTTTTTATAGGATTTTTTTTCTCTGTAAGAATAATTGCAGTTGTTTTTAACGTGATGTTTTGGAATTCTCTGGCAACATCTGTGATTTGTCATCTTATTGGATAACCCTTACCCGTATAGCTTCATTTTAATGATGCTTGCTGAAAGTATTCAAAAATTTCATAATCGTTAATTTATTCTTTCTCATTCATCTTTCACAAGAAACAATGTTACTTGCACTCACAGATAACTTTTAACTCCTTATTAGTGCTATCGTGGGAGCCACAGCCATCAGTAACAAAAGGCTTGAATTCCATCTCTCACTGTAAGGCAGTGGTTCTTAAACTGTAATCTGCGGATACCTGAAGGTCCTCACCGCCTCTCTAAGGGATCCGCCGGGGCCTCTCATGTAACGTTGAGATTTAATTCTTTTACAGGCTCCGAAAGGCCTCGTGAAAAATTGAAAGGTGTGCCATATTGGACTAGATTACTAAATAGTACCCAATGAAGAATCTTTACTAGAACTTGTATTTTGATCAAGAACATTGTAGAGGAAGGATGTTCAAAATCTTGGGGATCCGTGATGTTATGTTGATACATAAAAGGGGGGGGGGCGATCGAAAGTTTAAGAACCGTTGCTGTAAAGCGTCTTGATGTTAATTTATTCATATTGATGTGCTTGATTTTGGCCTGACACCAATGAAAATAAGACCCTTTTTTAGGTTTTTTCCATTAATGTTTATTAATCGAATCCATGGTGTTAGTCATAATAATCTTGATAAGTATTGACTTCCTTACGAATCATTAGAGAAAAAGATTTGAACGCTTATGATGCATGGGAATTATTCCATTAATTTTTGCTTGAAGTAAAGGGCCTTTTCACACGAGTAAATTTGTGCCACACATAACAAAAGGATTAGACAATCGATCGCCAGTTTTGAATAGATATCACCTGGGTACTTTCATACGTGGTCAACTGACACTCCCTGCTGTGAAGCTCTCGAAAACCCATTCTCCTCACTAGTTAACTCAACTAAAAGGATCAAGATCTGTCGGTAATAGCCCTCGTGTCGCATCTTTATTCAGAGCGATGTTAATATGATTCACACACTCAACTAAAAGGATGTTGTGGAAGTTATGCTCTTTACACGTGGTGCTACTTGTGTGTTGAAATTGAATAAATAATTTTATTGCTTTTTCGGATTGAATCCTTAAAACAAAGCGATTGTGAACTTCGATACGGTATTCCTTTTTTTAGTCAACTTTGTATCTGCGTGTGAAAGAAATTCTCTCCAAACTAGTAGAGGAGTTGCAGGAATCAAGTTTACTGGCACAAAGTTGCCTAGTGTGAAACTGGTCTGAATGAAAATATTATTTTTTAAGTATCTTTAGACTAATCTTTAAAATGAATTATAAGAGGAAATTGCAATAAAACAAAACAAAAGGATTTGTTTTTCAATTTCTGTAGTTTCTATAGTTCTATAGGTTACGTTAGTTCTGTCTTTGAAGCTTCTCTTCTTTAATGCTTTTTCGAATTTGATTTTCTTTCACTAAATTTTTAACTGAAATAATGCTGTTGTTGTTTCCATTCTATTGTGTTTTCATTCTAATGCAGAAAATTGTTTAATTATATTTTGACGTTTGGGCTTACAATTCGGTTATTTCATCCACAACTGTTTTCCTAAGTCTTATCATTTTGAGTTTATCAAAAATTTTGTATGATGTTTTTTGTTTATTTTATCATTTTATAGATCTGTGTTTAATACTTTTTTACTGTCAAAATTAACATTAGGGTGGTTTTTTTTGTATAATTTTTTATCGCATTCATATAACAATTATTTTAAATGTTTTGTATTCAATTTGTTTTTTCCTCTTAATTTACATTTTTGCATCCTACTGCTTGCTGTATAAATATTTTATCATTTCGACAGGATCACAGTTTTCCTCAAAAATGCATTTATATTCCATTTCCCCCCCTTTTCAACCCCATATTGGTTCTTCTTATCTTCCATTTTCTTCTCGAACACAATCGTATTCCACTATATTTCTTTATTCCCTTTTGGGATCTTACGATAGAGAATTCGGTTGCACAATATTCCATTTCCTAGTACAAAAGTAGATCTGAATTTTTGGTCTTGGATCGTATTGTGTTTTTCCCAGTTACCGAACCTGAAAGTCCATCTAATGAAAATACTGTAAAATAAGGTGTAGATTGGTGTCGGTATTAAAATATAATCATTGTTTCAATGTAGCTAAAAACCCTGAACAGAAATAGAATGATAACTAAGTTTTGTATTGTGTAAAATATATATAATATATATTTAGTAGTACTTAAATTTCTTTTCTATATCTAGGACTACTTTGTAATTGTCTATTTAAATTACATAATAGCTACTATGTAATTTAAATAGTCAATTACAAACCGTGTTTAGGTGGACATTCTTTTCCTTATTATTATAGTTTGCGTTAATTGAATAATTTATATAACTTTAATTTATTCAATTTTACTTTTTTTTTTATATATAATCGTTAGTTGTTAAAATTATGTTTTTTAAGTTTGCATTTTTTTGTGTAACTACTTTAAGCATGTTTTTCATTCGCAAAAACGACAAATAATACATAATCGACGTTGGTTGACCTTTATATTTAAATTATTTTTGTTTTTTTCTTACATATTATCAGTCATCTGTAAATCTTTTTGCCCTTTTGAGAGGTAATAAGGATATAAGACGTCCGCAGAATAAAATTAGGATACTATTATTCACAACAAACACAAATGTTAGTTGAATTTTCATTCTTTTAAAAAATTGCTATAATAACGTATGAAAAATACATCAGCCACGGAAAATTCACAAAAACAATACTGTAGCAAAATATAATCCTTTAATTCGACTTTAATAGTTGCTTACTTAAATTTAATTTTTCTCAACTGTAAACGGGAAACTTTTTTTTTAAAAAAATTAAGATATGTGTCTAATGATGAAAGGAAATAATTTTCTCAAAACCCTCGTTGGTACTTACGTATTATCGCAACCTATTGGCGACATTATATGAAACGAAGCACAGAATTGCCAATTCTGCTCATACGACACATGTGAAATTGGGGTTGCCAACTTGGCGAGTTATCTTGAACGTTGGCGATTGTTGCGATTATACATAAGTACCCTCTCGTTTATTTACACCCGCTTTTAATCGTCTACTTGATTTTCGTAAGAATAGAAATTAGCGACTTAAGGCGAATAAATATGTTTTTTTATATGAATTTCGTTACAATTTATTAGGTTGGTGCATATAAAATGTTGGATTTCTTTATAATGGAAGTTTGTCTCCCTGTTTCCGATATGCTTTTGTTTATAGCGAACTTCGTTTATAGTCGTTTTATCCATTACCAGGCTTAAATTTCAACAAGGAAGATCTTCTCAAAAGTGTTCATTTTGTTATTTGTTTTAAATTTCGTAAGGATATAAATATAACCAAGATTCGTGTAATTTTAATATAAGTGTAAACTTGGTAATAATGCTGCAAAAATTGCTCGCAGTGTAAAACAAGCAATTGAGGAGAGACTGTTAAAGATTAAGAAGTGCAGCGTTTGTTTAAAAGATTTCAGTTAGGTGATTTTTCCTTACAAAATGGACCACTTGGAAGACCTAAAATATCAGAGAAAAATGATATATTCTGTAAACATTGGGGAAAACGTCCCAACTGTTTCTTTTAGACTACCAGTATTGTAGTTGAAAATAGTGAGACGTCAATATTCACTCATTCATTATACTGCCAGTACAATAATAAAAAATGCATGAAATTCAAAATTATTCGCCCAGCATTTGTTAATCGGCGTGGACCAATAATTTTCTCCCCGACAACGCTCGGCCGCGTACAATGTACAAAACAATTGTGAAATGAAATGAATTAAAATATGAAATTTTTCATAACTCAGCTTATTTTGGCCAACCAACTTCCTTTTTTTAAGCATTTAGAACAGTTTTTACAGGCAATGTATGAAAATGAAGACAGTCTGTTAAAATTCCATTTCAGAATTTATTGATTCTAAACATCAGAATTTCTTTAAGGCAGGAACCTGTGCATTAAAATCTCGTTGGAAAAGTTGTATTAGTTGTTTTGAGAAAAGGGAGTGTACTTGAATTGAATAAGCGGCGTTTTAAAAAGAAAAGAAAAAAATATATGCTATTTTATATTTTCCCTTAAGAATCCGAATATTCATACGCACCGTTCTAATATTACAAAAAGAAAGAGCATTCGGAACCGTGATTTTGCAAAAGCGCATAAATGGATAATTTCCATGATATTTAGTGTCACATTAGAATACATGTATAAAATTGTTTTATAAGGACCTTTTGACAAAAAAAATTATTTAAATACAATATTTTGGCAAAAAATTAACTTAGAATGATCTTTTTTCAAAATGTTCTCCTTTTGTGAAAAACGCTTCTATTATAATAATATTTTGCCTGTATATATCTCAGACGTCTCTACAGAGGCTCAACTAGAATTTTTGAAATATATAACTTAGAAGTGGGTTTATCCATATTTTACGACAACAGAGGGGAGCAATTTTAAGAAAAAAACGCCAATAATTATTTCAATTAACTCTGGTAACTCTCTGGTGGTAACTCTGAAAATAATGTGAATTTTTCAAAACTTATAGTTGACAGAAGTCTGAGCTATATACAAGAAAAATATTATTATAATAGAAGCATTTTTCACAAAAGGAGAACATTTTGAAAAAGGGTTATTCTAAGTTAATTTTTTACCGAAATATTGTATTTAAATAGTTTTTTTTGTCAAAATGTCCTTAAACACTTTTATGCATGTATTTTAATCTGAGTGACACTAAATATCATGAAAATTGTCCATTTATGTGCTTTTGCAAAATCACAGTTCCGAATGTAGTCGGATACCTTAAAGCATGAAATCCGTTATTTCATAAAAAATAACTAGACATTTCATGAAATAACTAGATCAGTCAGTTAAAGTATATAAAATTATTTAATTCTACGATTTAATTAGGTATTCTATAGAATAACGATTGCTTGATCGTTAAAGTAGGAAATATGACATTCGAAAGTTAGAAATCCGTTATTTCATAAAAAATAACTAGACATTTCATGAAATAACTAGATCAGTCAGTTAAAGTATATAAAATTATTTAATTCTACGATTTAATTAGCTATTCTATAGAATAACGATTGCTTGATCGTTAAAGTAGGAAATACGACATTCGAAAGTTTTTTGAATCGGTTCTAGCTGCTTTGGAAAGGGTTTTTCCAACTAGGCGGAATAAAACAATTGTACTCCAGATGTCATTTCAGTATTTGTCAGGGAGAATTAATTTCCATTGAAGAAGCTCCAAATATTGAAACAACTCTTCGATCTGTTGCAACAAATCGAAGGTGCGGTACTGGACAAGGATTTAAAAAGTGCTCGTTTAAAAAAAATGTGTAATACTAAACAGTGTACTTGTTTCAAAAATAATAAGCAGTTCAATCCAAAGTGTCATCACAGCAATCCTTGCACTAATAACTAATGAAAAGGAAAATAAGGGTATCTCATAAAAATTTAATTAATATTCTCTTACATTTTTGTTTTAAAAAATTCTACACAATGTTTTTATGAAGCAACAGTTTTCCTTACCAGCATGTATTTTTGTTGATAATATTTAAGATTTTAGTAGAAAATAATTTCTTACAACATATTCTTTTTTCAACTTTTCTGTTTAACTAATAGCAATATGAGCAATATAATAAACTACATCCTCTCTACTTTCCTTTATTATTTATCAATTATTCATCCGCAAAAGGGATAAAATGTATTTTTTGAGAGATTTTAGCTATTTATGTTCAATTAATTAAAAAACAAGTAATTTAAAAAATAGTTTTTAAGTCAATTCCTACTTAGATCAAAAACGAAAATTTTTATTTTAGCTACTTTTTATTAAATAGTTACAATTAATACAAATATGTATATACATAGGACAGAATCACAACATTAAGTGGTAATTAGTTTTTTAAGTATCATTAAAGTATCGTATTGTCCTTTTAATTTCAGTCCAACTGAATGCTTTAACACGTGAGAAAAAACCTTTTCAAGTTTTGACACAAGTCACCAAAAGGGTCACTAAGTCGCCAACGTGGCTGATTTGTAATTCTTTAAATAATTAGTTTTAACCAATTAATTTTTATTAATTAAAATTAAATTATTGTATTGTCATCCAAAATGATCCTGTATATAAAATTTCAGCTCAATTCAGCGCTTTAAAATGTATTTTATTAACGATTGAAAATTCCACCACAAGATAAATAAATAAATATACAAATACATAAATAAATAAATATATAGACAGTGCGAGCTAATAGAAGGAATTGAAAAAAATCTTTGAAATTGCTTATTTTTCACTTAAACGGTCTATCCTTAGTTGTTTCGTGGAATACCCAGTTATTTCATAGAATAACTAGGTAAAGTATGAAATTCTTCATCTATTATATACTTTAACTGACTTGTTATTTTATGAAATACCTAGTTATTCTATGCAATAACTGAACTATACACTTTAACGGTAACATATATTTCAGAACCATTATACACATTTATATACACAGTTTCCCTAAGATAGCATACTACGTTTTAAAGAATTTATATTGTGGTATGAAGTCTGTGAACGAATGAAACAATTTGACACTTTAATTGTCTCCGCCAAGACAAATTACTATTTCGGAAACATTTTAATTTCCAATTACCGTTAAGAGCCTATTGCTATATCACTTTCGACGCGGTAGTCAAAAGCCATTAATTTCCAACTTATACTAACACCTTGATGACAGGATAGAACATTTTTTTTTAAGGAATTAAATCCAACTTGAAAGCAAATACCAAATCCAATTAAGAAAAGCATTTTTTTTTCTTTTTTTTTTAAAAAAAGAGGTAAAAAAGTTTGATTTTTATCAGTTCTTAGTCATTCTTTTCTTGCGGTAAAAGGTTTTTTTTTAAAGAGTTAATGAGAAAAAAAAATTCCACCTGCTCTTTTGAAGTTTTTGTTCTTCTTTTTGTGTGCTGAGTGTTAATTTAACTGCATTCAAAAAGAAAAATACAGCTTTTTGCCAGAAAGAAGTTAGAACTCCGTACAAGCATTTAAATTTTTCGGTTTGGTTTGCCACATATTAACTGAACGACTGACAAAATAATTAAAAACTGAAAAAAAATATAAAAACTCGGAATTCCTTGAAATATATTTGTTTGCCTTTTTTTTTCCATATTTATCACATTTTTTTCAGCATTCATTTCATTTGTAATTTGGGTGTTTATTATTAGTTTTTAATTTTTATGTTGAATAAAAGAGGAAAAATCGACATTTGATAGTTTTAGCAAGATAGAATTCGATAGTTCAATTAATTTTTGAACAATTCTTAGTTAATTAATTTTTTTTAAATACAAGGAACTTATGATTATTTTTTTCATTATTTATTTTGATAACTACTTCCATTACTTTTCATGATATTCCAGAGAATTCATTGAACATTTCTGAGGCAGAAATAATAGACTGTTTATTTTAATGATAAATAGTTAGACCTTGTTTTGCATAATTTTTTAAATGTTTATAATTAACTACCCCCGTAAAAGTAGAATCTATGGTTCCGATATGTGTGATTGGTTGCAATGGCGTACTCGCGGCTGGCATTGTTAAGTCGTGGGTTCGAGTCCTGATGCTACTAAAGAACCATCGTGTAGAGAAGTTGTCATCAACCTATGGCACATGATACACAATACTCAATGATATTCTTCACTACTTTACAAATTTTTCAATTTTCTTGTGTGGATAGAAATTAATAATTTTTTTAAATGGAAGTTGAACTGAAAGTCACAAAATATGTTCCTGATAATGCCCTGAAGAAGAGTGGTGCAAGAATACATTCCACGTTAAAATATTAATTTTTTTTATTTAACCTTATTTAAGGGGAATAATCAAACTTTAAATTGTTTATTTCTTAATTTAAGCCCAGTGACCGAGTGGTAGCATATTGCGCTTCCACGCCCCAGGTCCGAGGCTGGGTCAGGTCAACTCAGCCTTTCATCCCTTCAGTGGGTCTCGATAAATGAGTACCAAAATTGTTTGGGAACAAAACACGGAGGGGGGGGGATTCACGTTAGACTGGCTACAAGACCGGAATATCTGCTCATGCACCTCAGCTCCCCAAGGTCACGTAAACTGAGATAGGGACAGTAGGAATTGTCCTCCGTGGGCTGTTGCATCACAGAGTTTAGTTTAGTTTATTTCTTATTTTAACAAATATGTTTAAAAGATACACGACACATAATATATGGAAAACAAATTTTTATTTATGTTGAAGGAATAATTATATTTTATGTTGTTTATATTTAAGTTACTAAATTTGCTTAAATGAAGAAAAATTAATTTATTCAATTCTAAATCTGTATTCTTGACCTCTATTTCCTAACTTTGCATACATTATCTTTGGAATCGAATTATTTTAAATGTTGTGACGGGCTCACGCGTTTTTTCATTAACATGTCCTTTTGGGTTCTTTGGGGCCAGAAAAAATGGCAATTCTTTTCCAACCAACCCGAGAAGTAAAACGTGAATGAAAGATGCAAATTAGGAAGCTATTAAATAACAGAAGTTTAGAGTAAGTGGGGTGGCATTTGGGGAGTGTTATGATAGTCCGTGTTGTAAGTGTGAAAAGTATTTCGAGAAGTTAAGTGACAGTCCAGAGAGGTTACCCGTTACAGAGTGCCTTTAGTCAAGGTGGAACAATTCCTCGCCAGTGAACCGCAACTTCAGTTAGGATCCAGTAGATTGCTGCTTCGTTGGACATTAAGGTAGGGGTTACCATTTTAATATTCGGATTTGTTTTTACATTGAAATTGAGCTTAGGCGAGTTAGTTATCGATAGTGGTCCGGGTGACGTTATTTCGGTATTATATATTATGTGTTTCGCCACCGTAGATTCTCTCACATATCATATTATTACCTAATCTGTTATTGGTTTAAGTTAAGATCTTAATAAAGTAATATTAAGATTATGGCAGCGTCTGGTTCTTCATTTAATTCTACACCTCTAGCTCACGCTGATAATCTAGGAGAAGGGCACCCAAGGGATTCGTCCTTACAATATTTCCAACAGTTTGGCATTCTGAATCATATTGGGGTATGGGTTTGGCACGCCACAGCTACAAAGTTGCTGACACCTGTTTTAGAGGGACTGGTAACGTTAAAACTGTCGCAGCTTATAAAATCTTCAAACTGGCAATATGTAAATGTTTAAAGAGAGGTAGGTGTTCACGTCGTTACTTGATCCAGGATCAGAATTTTGGAGTCCGTTGCTAATATTCAGACATATTGCTTTAAAATGCAGTGTTAATACACAATAAATCAAGTCCAAGACATGAAAAGAAAGAAGTAAAAATAGGTTGATGTTCAGAAAAAGATTAGCTTTACAATAGTCTTAAATTCAGAATAATTCTTAACCCCATAAGCGGTCAATTGCTTTGCCCAAAATGTTCCAGAAAAGGCACATTTTTATTGCATGTAACTAAGCATAATACTTAACAAAATGTGAAAATGAAAGAATTTTATTTTAATTTTCTATTTTATAGTTTTCATATTATTTATTTTTTGTTTTATAATAGTGGAACCTAAAAATCCCTAAATACTTGATTTTTATAAGTACACTCTGCATGTTATGCAGAATAGTTCATAAATCTAAAAAAAACTTCTCTCATACTTACAAAAAACTTTCATGTTCGTACCTGTTTTTCAAACGGTTGACGATTTTGTATGTATGTCCATATATATATATAGTCACACACAATTAGAAACATCGTGTATAATACTAAGTTTTATATTGCAATTAGGACAGATACAATATCGGTTATTTTGGATTATCTTTCCATTTTCATTTCTTCTCAAGCAACAAATTGCACATTGCTTTGTCAATCCCTGTCCTTTATTGAAGAATCTGAATTTCTCTGCTTTCAAGGAAAAATTTCCGTCTTCAATACAAAGAAAATCTCGGATGAGAATTATTTCAGTACCCCCCATGGCAAACTGCATCTCTTAAAAACACTAAAACTAATAATCTCAATATAGGAATTAAAAACACATGCAAATCAAAAATAGAAAGAAGAAAATATCAGGGCAAAATGGTTGTGGATAGCTTTCGGTATCCCGTACGGTGTACCGGCAGACCAGTGTAGGGATTAATATATTTTGTAACCATTTGTATGACTAACCTTGGTAGCCAAGGGGTCATGGTTATGAACTCGTGACTGGCAGTGTTACTGTCTAGTTCTGTTGCTACTGAAGTCCTACCGTGAAGAGTGACTTATGAACGTTAAATTTGTAGAGGATCAAAGTCTTCACGTTGACATGGTGTGGAAGTTGGGTGAATGAGATGCCAGCTCAGGAGATCAAAGTTCAAAATTACGAGGTCAGTCATCTATAGCTGTTGTGTAATTTCAAAGTGTGACGTTAAGTAAACAATTAGTCAATCAAACGTTTGTATGAATGGAAATAATCACATTTCATCGATGAATTTTATTTGGGATTCTGCTTTTAATGTATTAAAAAATTTCACAAAATGTTCTTTTTTTTGGTTAAATTCTATTGTTGTTGATGTCTTATCCATGCAGTTCTAGGCATGTCTATGCAGTGAAATTAAACGATGCCGAAGGCATCCAAAACGGTGTTTGCTATGTCAACGACCTTTTGCGAATAAAGAGGTGGTCCGTGGGGTTAAGGTCTTTATTGTGGAGCTTAACCAATATAAAAGAACAATTAAAAATATGGTTAGGAGACAGTTGAATTTAAGGGCAGTTAAGACTACGTTCGGAACCATGTTTTTGCAAAAGCGCATAAATGGATAATTTTCATGATATTTAGTGTCTCTTAGAATAGAATACATGTATAAAACTGTTTTATAGGGACATTTTGACAAAAAAAAATTATTTAAATACAATATTTCGGCAAAATATTAATTTAGAATAATCTTTTTTTCAAAATGTTCTCCTTTTGTGAAATATTAATATATTATAATAATATTTTGCCTGTATATAGCTCAGACTTCTCTACAGAGGCTCAACTAGAAGTTTCGAAATATATAACTTAGAAGTGGGTTTATCCATATTTTACGACAACAGAGGGGAGCAATTTTAAGAAAAAAATGCCAATAATTATTACAATGGGTGGTAACTGTGAAAATAATGTGAATTTTTCAAAAATTCTAGTTGAGCCTCTGTAGAGAGGTTTGAGCTATATGCAGGTAAAATATTATTATAATAGAAGCATTTTTCACAAAAAGAGGACATTTAAAAAAAAAAGATTATTCTAAGTTAATTTTTTGCCAAAATATTGTATTTAAATAATTTTTTTTGTCAAAATGTGTCCTTAAAACCATTTTATGCATGTGTCCTAATCTGAGTGACACTAAATATCATGAAAATTATCCATTTATGCGCCTTTTTAAAATCACGGTTCCGAACGTAGTCGGATACCTTAAGATTAAAAATCCTTTTATTGTATTCTTTTAGAAAAGAAAAACTGTTTCCCATTAATTTAGAGAAATTTTTAGCTTATTTCTGAGCCAACATTGCCTTAAAAACTGCCGCAAGATATCAGGAAAAAATTATACATACGTCTTTAACAGGATGGTAAAGAACAAATGAAAGAATGTTCATTTAGAAGTATTTGTTAATTAAATAAATAATGTAACTTTTCGAAAGAACTGATATTTTTTGCGAGGCACTTGCCCGAAACATTTCGTAGAGGTGATTGACACGCATCAAACATGCAGAGGAATTCGCCCCTTTCCCCCAAAAAATCAATATCTCGATGGAAACAAGGATTCTGAAACAAACTTATCGTATCCTGAGATATATTCAGAATCAAGAGGAATGGAATATTTATCTATACATACGAAAATATTTTTTTTGACTAAAAAGACAGACGATTTTCATATTTTTCCGGAAAACATACTTTTGCGAAGGGTTTCGAGAAGCTGCTCTTTTGAAGTTAAGGGGGTGTCAAAATTTTCTGTATGCTTCATGTTAAGTTGGTATATTTTGATACATATATAATGTAAAATTTATAAGCAATATAAATATTTTATATTAATTCAGATGTATTTTCTCAGAATCTGTCAAATATATAAATAACATCAATGCATTCTGGGGATGTATATATGTCGAGTTTACTAAAAATTTACTTTCTATATAGTAACGTTTTTTAAAATTGCCTCTAATAGAAATCAATTAAAGGGATTCACAATGTTCGAAACCGTGATTTTGAAAAGGCGTATAAAATAATTTTTTTTTTGAAATTTAATACCACTTGAATTAAAATATACATATAAAATTGTTTTAGGAATATTATTGCAAGAAAAAAATTATCTAAAGACAACTGTTTGGCAAAAACTGAAGTAAAAAGGACAATTTCTCAGAACTTTCTCCTTTTATAAAAAATGTTTTTATAATAATAATATTTTGTTTATATATAGCTAAGACCTCCCTACAGAGCCTGAACAAGGATTGTTGAAAAATTCCAATTATTTTCAGAGTTAGGATCAATTGAAATAATAATAAAGGGTATTTTTACCTAAAATATTTTTATTCTGATGTATTGAAGCATAATAAATCTACTTCTAAATTATATCTTTCAAAAGTTCTAGTTCAGGCCCTGTACGGAAGTTTTGAATTGATATATTGGAAAAATATTATTATTATAGAAGCCCTTTTCGTAAAAAAAAAAAAAAAAAAAAAGAGAGAGAGAGAGAGAGAGAGAAAATGTTCGAAATTTACAAGTTTTTCGTCCTTGTTTTGCCAAAAACTGCATTTTATTAACTCTTTATTGTAGTAATATTCTTAAAAGATTTTTATATGTATATATTCTAATTTAGTTGAGATTAAATAAAAAAAAAATAACGATTTATTTGTTTTTGCAAAATCACGGTTCTGAACGTAGTAAGATACGTTAAATTGAATTTGGATGACTGGATGTATAAATACGAGGGAAAGTTAAAAAAGTAAAGAGATTTTTGTAATTTCTCTTTCCAAGTTTCGACAAACAGCGTTGGTATTAGCACTGAATGAGGAGTAGTCGGCAAAACTTCTATACAACGTGTCATCCGTTTTCTCTCGTAGTAGCCCTCGTAGTCGTCTGTAGCAGGCAACTCAACATGGCAGCTCCATTGTCATTCTGTACTAGGGTCAGTCTGTACCAGAAGTTCACTACCGGTATTCGGTATTTTTTAGATCTTATAATGCCGGGATACCAGTTTTAATACCAGTATTAGAAATTTTAGAAACAGAAAGGAAACACAAGTGTTTCTTTGTTTTATTTGCCAGTTTTATACTATAGAGTGTAAATATCACACAAAAACTGTTTAACTTATAAATTCTAACAGTATACACGGAATCACAAAAAAGTAAAGGAACATCGTATTTATTTAAATCACAAAAGAAAAGTGCAAATATCACTATTCAGTCTGTGTTCTGTGGACTTCATCATATAAATAATGAAACCAAACCGAAGTATTATCAACTTATTTATTTATGTTCTTTAAAATTATTCTTATTCACATTATTATGGGTTATTATTTGTGAATATATACTGTATAACAAATCTGAAATAAATTTTGAACACTAAAATATGATATGCAAATACAATGTGAAATACACTCACCAATTTAAAAAATATCGAGGTATTACGCATTTTCTTCACAAATAAAACCTTGTTTTCATAGATACGAATATCAGACTACGATTCCTGTGCGTGTGCAGTATCGCTCTGAACTGTAATAGAATAGTTTTGGCCCGCTTCCCTGGATGTTTCACATATTTTATCACTTCTCTTGATTGTACGATGCAACTTTATATTCACAATCTAATTAATTTCGCTCGTTAAAGTGACATAAAAGCAAAAACGTATACTATTTTGCTATGTTGGCGATCATTGTGAAGACGAATTAAAAAAAAGTGTGTATGTACTTATGTACGCACGTAAGAAGCTATACTTCTTTGCCGTAACGAGATAAAAATCTTTCTAAAAATCTTTAACAGGGTAAGCTGGTACAAGGAGGAAAGGTGGTCACGAGCAGAGTTGAACGATACTAACTTTCAGTCAATCGGACCAGCCAAACCTGAGATAATCACGATTTAAATAAATTTAAACACTCCCGCTCAGGAACAATAGGACCAATAATATGGGGACGGGATGGAAGGCGGGAATGATCTGTCCCGTTCTGCATATTTCTAGACAAAGCATTTTCGTATCCGTTCCTACGGAACGCAAAGCAAAGGTTCGTTGAAGCGGAGGTATAGCTCAGCGGTAGAGTATTCGATTGCAGATCGAGAGGTCCCCGGTTTAAACCCGGATGCTCCCTTCTTCGGGGAAGTGATGAGAAATATTTTTTTTGAGAAATTCGAATTCGGGAATGATCTGTCCCATTCTACATATTTCTAATCAAAGCATTTTCGTATCCGCTTCTACGGAACACAAAGCAAAGGTTCGCTGACACAGGGGTATAGCACAATGGTAGAACATTCGACTGCGGAATGGGAGGTCCCCGGTTCAAACCCGGGTGTCCCCTTCTTCAGGGAAGTGAAGAGAAATATTTTTCTGAGAATTTCGAAGGCGGGAATGATTTGTCCCGTTCTGTATATTTCTTGACAAAGGAGTTTTTCATCCGTGACGGTCTGCGTCACATCCGTGACGGTTCTGCGTCACATCCATGACGGAATCCGCGGTCATTGTAAAAGTTTACCCTCATCCTACTTCTCTAACGCCCCAAAAGATATATAACTTCAAAAAAAAATTCTAGTCAATACCGAAAAACCGGTATTTAAACTTGTAAATGCCAGTATTGCAAAATTGTACAAATAGCTCAAAATACCGGTATTCGGTATCCCGTTATTTCGGCATTGCAATCCCTAGTCTGTACCTAGGAGAAAGAGGGCAGTGATTAGCCTTTTGTTTGAGGAAGGTATAAACCTACGGAAGTTATTCGTCGCAAGCAAGCGCAATACGGTGACAGTTGTCTATCGCGAAGCAAGATCTATAAATGGATGGAGTGCTTCAGACACACAAAAAAAACTTCTTTATGTGACGACGAATGATAGAGCAGCCAATCGATGTCAACCAATGAGGACAATGTGCACGTCGTTGAGAGTATAGGGATGGAAGGAGGATGGCTAATATCCAGTGCAGGTTTCATACCTTTCGCAAACAAAAAGCAAGTCATTTCCCTCCTTTCCTGCCTGGTGCAGATCGACAATGGAGCTACCATGTTGAATGGTATGCTACAAACCAATGACCGCGAGGGAAAACGAGTGACACGTTGTATAGAAGTGCTACCGACTACTCCTCATTCAGCGCCTGATACTAGCGTTGTTGCCTAACCTTGGAAAGAAATTGCAAAAGTCGCGTTCTTTTCTGACTTTCCCTCGTATATTTACAAAACCATTACATAAATAGAATACTTCAAAATAACATTATAACCTACTATAAAGAATGTATACCAGGGATGGCGAACGAGTGGCCCGCCACACAATATTTTGGGCACGCCACTGATCAAAACACGGTTTGCATTTTAGTTCAAAATAACAAAGTTCGCTATGAAGCATTACGTATAAACGCGAGTTATAGGTGATGGTGCATGAGGCGGTGGGAAACACACTCATTTGTTATTGTCTTACAATCCTAAAATAAGTTATTTGTCATCTAATCTGCAACAACAGGTTACACTAGTGTTACTTTAATTTGAATTACACGTATAGATAAAACATTTACAACAATGCAGTGTAAAATGTAATATTTTTTTGTAGTAAATACAGAGTTTCGAGTTGTTAGAGTATTTAGTTTTTCTTATTTTTCCAATAATCATAAGTTAAAAGTATTTCATGGCACGTCTATACTTCATTAAACATTTCTTCAGAAAAAATGGCACGCTGATCCATAAAGGTTCTCCACCCTTGATGTATACTAAACTACAGTAACTTAAATTCAATGTATCCTTTTGTAAGAAAATTTCTCTCTAGATATGAAAAGTGATACAGTCTTCTTAGATAAAGTCTTTTCTTATTACCATTTTTACAAGAACCATAAAGAAGTACCAAATTATTATTTCTATTTTTAAGAAAAACAAACTTTAAAATAGAATCATTGTGGATATTACACTTATTTTATTCCTTCTGTGATTACTTACGTTTGTGAATTTTATAACACAGTTGTCAATGGTATAATATGGAAAATCACACTCTTTTACAATGTTTAGTTCCTTAGATAGTGAAATAAAAGTGGTTCTTCAGTATAAATCTCTCAGGGGTTACAATTTATATTTTGAGAACAAAATAACCGTGCAATAATATTGCAAACTCATTTCAGGAGATTATTGCATATTCTTATATAAGAGACGTTCCTAAAGTAAGTTTAATTACTTTTTTTTTTCACTCGGAGACTTTATTGCTAAAAAAAAATCATGAACTATAAACCTTCCACTATTTTTCGCCCATCCGGTATAGGGGATAGAAAAGCTGACTTTTGTGCCGTAAAGCCTGGGTTCATATCTCGGAGAAGGCATGGATGTTTGTAAATGTATAGTGCCTTTGCTGCATGGTTGTACTCTAAATAGCCGTCAAGTCGCAAGTCCTCTCATGAAGTTGGTGGAAGGGGAAGAGAGGTGGGTGGCCCTTGACCCCCCCGGTGTGTTCTCCCTTAAAATTGGGGTGGATCCGAGCTAAATCGTGCTGTCACCTGTATGGTGCTCAAGGCTGCGGACAACGACAAGCATACATCTAGCCCCTTGCCATAATGAATTTCGTTGACCTGGATCTGATGCAGTCGAGATCAGGTGGCATAAGTAGCAACAACTACTTTCCAACATAGTCAGTACTGGCAGTGAGACATTTGTCGTAGCCTGCACTTAGTTTGAAAAAAATACCTCGGGTAAAACACAGTGTCTTAAGAAGCAAGAAAATGTCGTAAAGCCTGCTTTATCTCAGAAATGTTTTGGAAGAATTTTCTCCTCACTAATGAATTAAGATAATTCCACGTAAATGAGGTGGCTTTAGATTCTGGAATAATGTGGTGCACCCACGCAGTGGCGTTAGGGCCTTCTTCCTTATATTAGGGCCTTCTTGCAAAGTTAGGTTTACCTTTAATATTTTATAAATTGGTTGAATACATACTTGGCGTCAGTCAAGATTTGGGAGCCTTTGAAACCTACCCCCTCGCGTTGTGGGGGTGTACATTACGCCATTGCGCCCATGTCTGATGGCTTGTAAAGATTATGAACTGGAACTTCTTTTCCTCTCTCATGTGCATTATCAAGCGATGATTCCCATTCTTGCACTCATGTGTTCCAGGGTCAGATTTCTCAGCAACCCTTTTGGATACACTTTTTGGTTTGCCGGTGCACCATGAGACATGTGAGAGCCCTGTGTGTGGACCAATATGCAGTGTGGATGCCACTATAACGCCATTATGCATCTGTCCATTAATACCATGTCCGTGTTTCTCAAACTGTAGGGCGCGCCCCTCTAGGGGGGCACGAGCATATTGTAAAGTTGAAAACAAAAATTATTTAAAAAAGTTGTTAACTTTCTGAAAGTAAACAAACAAATACATTCTGACATAATAAGAGATAAAATATTCATTTACACCATAATAAACTTATAAATTTATCAGTACTGTACAATCTATTTTAAAATTAATTTAACAATATTAAGTTAAGGATAAGTTTAATAATTATAACCATGGATTTGTGTCATATATACAATCATATGCCGATATTAACTCTTTTCTTGATAATTTGTACGGTTTATAATTAATCCCTTAAATTCCAATTAAAAATTATGTGATTCGTTCTCCCAACGCCACCGCTTAGCACGTAGGTAAGCGTATGTTGTGTGTTGGAGGGATGTAGAAAAGGAATAAATAATCAAATCCTCTGAAATAAGTAAATCCCTTGAAAGCACTGTCAAGGTCATTTTATTGCTTTCGAAAGCTTTCGGAATAATTTTATGGATAGCAGTTCTCAGAAAAGATAGTACTTCGGAAAGACGTATATATACGTCTAGGGGCACTTAACACTCTGGTTGAGCTAAACATTTATATACGTCGGGGGCTGGACTTAAAAAGCCAAAGTCGTATTGTTGGTTTAGCGTTAAAGTATAGTATTATTGAATTTAATTCATCGTTATGTATAGAGGGGGGCACGATGCAAATTATAACTGGGTATTGGGTCGCAAACATTGAAAGTTTGAGAAGCACTGTACCATGTCTTATACCCTATGAACGTTTTCTGTCGGGTATGTGGAGTGGCGCCCACTTCGACATTCATCCTACTCACACTGCATTCCTTCAATGGACATGCAACACCAGCGACCAACAATTTGACGAGACAAGACCTTTTCTCCATATACGGTCTGTAAGCATTCATGGACATAATAGTCCCACTTCTCCAGTCATATGGAATAACAGCGAGTACTTCCACTGGCTAATACGTTGGCACGTGTCGAGAATTAAATGATCTTCGAAAAGTTATACATTTCAGGAAAAGATAAATGTGAATTTTTGTATAAATTCGAGAAATGTTGTTAAGCTTACAGCAGAAATGAATATGAAAACAAGTAATATATAAAAAAAATTAAGTCAATTCCTACTTAGATCAACAAAGAAATATTTTATTTTAACTACTTTTTATTAAATAGTTACAATTAATGTACATAAATATGTATATACATAGGACAGAAACACAACATTTCGTGGTAATTAATTTTTATTAATTGTCATTAAAGTATCGTATTGTCATCCAAAACAATCGTGTTTATAAAATTTCAGCTCAACTGAGTGCTTTAAAACGTGAGAAAAAAAAAACTTTTTCTAGTTTTGATACAATTCGCCAAAATGGTAGCTAAGTCGCCAACGTGGCTGTGTATTTGTAATTCTATAAATAATTAGTTTTAATCAAATAATTTTTATTAATTACAATTACATTTTGTTGTATAGTCATCCAAAATAATCATGTATATAAGATTTCAGCTCAATCGAGTGCTTTAAACGATTATTAACGATTGAAAATTTCAACAAGATAAATAAATAAATATTTAGAGAGTGTGAGCTAATAGTAGGAATTGTAAAATGCATTCCAAAATATGATTCATAATTCCATGACTCTAATTTTATGTAAAATGATAATATTCTTCTAAATAAAGAAATTTTTACCAAAGAATTTGTTATAAAATCAATCAGAATTACGATATTCATATGTTTATTCAATTTCTATTTAATTCGTAATTATTAATAACTAACTAATTATAATACAATGTGATATAAAATCGTTATTCGTTAAATTGGGTATTTATTCTCATATAATCAGAATCAGGAGTTTTTCTAAAAATTGGCTCATTCTGTAACATATCACAAGTAATGTATTAATAATACATGAATTCCAGAAGCAAAGAACGTATTTTTAAGCTATAGAAGATAAATGTGAAATGCGTAAAAAGCTACGTTTAATGGTGAAAGTTTTTCTTAGTTTTACACCCAAACGAATGAAGCTTATAGCAATGGTAAGCTTTTTAATAATTCATCAACATTTCAAAACAGGTAAAACTAGAACAAATGATTTTTAGAGGGAAAAACCCGTGGTATTTTCTCTTCTTTTTTTGACACAATATTTAGAACAATTTTATTCGATTTTCTCAGTTTTACTTCATTCAGTGAGCCTACGTTCATTTCCCAGTTGGTTTATATAAGTAAAGTCCTAAGATTATTCAACAGCAGTCAAAAGTGGGTATTACAGAGCAGAGACAAGGGAAAAGGTTTAAAGAGAAACAGTACCTGATAATTTTATCTTGTAAGAAAGAGATGTATTTTATTTGTTTAATACTAATGTTGTACTTAAATTGATAAATGCTGAGTTTAGGGTTAGGTACATACATGCAAAATAATAAATCTGCCTTTATTACTTATGGATTAAGATTTACATTTATGTTGCACGCAATTACATAATATCCATCTTTTTACATGCATAATTCTCTTGACAAAAGAGTCAGGAATTACTTCAAAAGCTCATTGTATTGGAAATATTTAAAAAAAAGTAATAGAATGAAAAACTTCTAATCTGAGCGATTTTAGTAGTATAACAAGAAATTAATATTATTCTGGAACACCGACAGTTTGAAATCCTTGAAACTTCGTAAAATGAAAATTTACGCAAACACTTGAAAGAATCAACAAAGAATGAAACGATAGACAATAACATTGTGTTCTATTGTATACTTTGGTAAAAATCCAGAACATTTTTTTTTTTAAATTTTTATTTTAAATGTAATGTTCTTTTCACGAAATTTCATAATCTCGTTTTAAAACAAACTTTTTAAAAGTAATTTCAGTTCTGCGAATTGTTTGACAGTTTGAAAAGCAGAAAGGAACACGTAACAAGAGAGAACAAAAAAATGGCGAGTTTTTCCTTGAATTCCTTTCTAAGTTTTCCCTTCAGTCTAAACAATTAATTTGCTTTCTCTTTCTTTTCACTTACAAAGAATGCTTCATTCGGTTGAAAAAAGTCAGGGTAATTTTATTATTTGTCTACTTTGATTACCGTCACATTTTTTATTTTGTCTATAGTTACGATTTTCGAGAATTTATCTTTAACATAGGTTAGATCACAGAAGAGAATAGGAACACACATTGATTCTCAACAAATTACAGAAACATCACGTTTGCCATGTAAGAAAAGTTGCTTTTAGAATTAATCCTCTCTTTGGCTGTAGATTTGTTAAAATAAACATTCCATTTGATTCATATTGATAAAACTATTGGGTTTTTGTCACAGAAAGTTTAAAAATAAAAGAAAATGTAGCTATTTTAAATAACATGAGCTAAAATACAGGGTGTTCAAGCTAAATGTATACAAAAATAATGGCTTGCTATTACAGAACTACAAATCAGAATGTAATAAACTATTTATCCTTGGATTGGAAAACTCCCCGACAGTTTTTGGGTCTAGTCTGATCGGCCACATTTGTGCACATTATTCGGCAATCGCAGACGATAAACATGTTACACTAACTGCATTTGTAAAGATGCAGACGCCCACAGTAAAAGGTGCATTGCGTACTTTAGATAACGGAATTTAAATCAGTCACTCATGTACAGAGACGTGTTTGAACAGAATGGAATGTTGCCTTTCGACATCAAAATCTATCCACCAATGGGAAAGAACGTTAAAGGAGACGAGAACTTTGGTATCTCAAACTGGCAAGTATCCTTAAGTTTTCGTTATAGAAGATACTGTTGATCGTGTGCGTGATTCTTTTTGTAGGAGTCCTGATAAGTTAATTAAGCAAGACAGTAACGACATTCATTCCATTCTGTTCGAACACATCGTTATTCCCGCGTGACAGATTTAAATTCAGTTAAACAAAGTGGGCACTGCATCTTTTAGTGAGGCATCCACATCTTTACTAATGAAATCAGTGTAAAAAGTTTATCGTCTGCGATTGTCGAATAATGCGCGCACATGCTGTCGATTGGCCAAGACCCAAAAAATCTCGGAGAGTTTTTCAATCCACGGATGAACAGTTTATTACATTCTGATGGGCAGTTCAGTAATAAAAAGCCATTACCTTTGGATACTTTAAACCTGGACACCCTGTACATCATAATTATACTTTGCCAAATTTTTGATGCAAAAGGGATTCCTGTGAGAACATTTGGATTGTGTAATGAAAAATGATATAATATAAATACTTGACGGGGAGGTGTAACTTGTGGACCAGCCCCCATTTAACAAACCAAACTATACAACTGTTCTTACTCATTGTTCAAATCGTGAAACTGTAATTTACGTGTATTAGGTTGTTCTATTTCTTCCCCAATATATTCAGTTTTGTGGCTCAAGTATCCCATCGGAACCATTTTATATTTGTTGAAAAAATAACTTAGTGAAAGAATTTATAACAAATAAATTGTCAAAAAGTGAATGAAAACTGCATTCATTAGGAAAGTAATTAAGATTTTTATGAACTAAGCAGAAAACTCATTTTTGGAAAAAATAGTCAGCAAAAAAAAAAAAAAAAAAACTACTGGCATTATGTTTCTCATTTTTGCTCGCTTTGAAATGAATTATTTTTGAAAATTAATTTTAGAATATCTTTTCTTAAATGTTTTACAAAATAATAGTTCAAAAAGCAATGTTGTTTTGTCTTTGAGTAAATGTGAACACATGCATCTCTTTCTCTCTCGCTCTCTCTCTATATATATTGTTGCGAATTTTGTGTAAAATAGCGTAAATAATCTGTATATGGATGTGTAATGCATTTATATTACTCTATGTTATGTTTATTTTATATTAAAATTGGAATATTCGCAAGCAATGCCGTCCCTTACTTTATAATGGTGATTCAATAGGAACTTAGCGGAAACTTGGCAATAGAGCTAAGTTGGCATAATTTTTGATGACCAATTTGTCTACTTTAGTGAACATTTTTGGTGAATTCTTGACCCTATGGATTCTTTTGAAAATTAGAGGAGAAATACAATAATTTCATGATCTATGGCACACGCGGATCTTTCTCGAAGGATCCACAAAGCCTATAAATAGAGAGAAGTTCGTCAAAACTGAGTCAGTCTTGTTTTGACTAGCGATTAGTAGTCTTGACTTGACCGTGAAGAGACGATTAGCTTGTCTGTTGAATAGGATGAGAGGTGCTTGTGAATAATCTTTTACATACAATGGACCACAAAAGTGTTCGTACACTTGCAATTTACAATAAAATTTAATGTTTTCTACTAGTAAAAGTTAATACCTCGGAATTGTTATTTTTTTACGATATCTGCAACTTGTTCTTAATGGAATGACATAATCATTTTTTTATGAATAGCATAACTATTATTTTTAAAAATTTATAATCTAAAAGCTACTAAGAAATTACGCCACAAAAGTCTTCGTACTCTTAACAAAAATCTCAGCTTTAAATATTGTATTTCTTTCTTAATTTCGTACTTAGTAGGATATCCTTTAGTATCCACAACAACTTTTAAACGTCTTGGTATAGATTTAATCAGTTTTTTGTAAATTCTGCCTCGCTTTTCCTCCATGCTTCTGTGTTATTGTTTTTAATTCCCATTATGTGTTTTAATGTCACGTTTTATTTTTTTAAAATCAAATTCTCATCCATTACCAACAGCTCCCTGAGTTTGAATGAGGTCATATAAAAGGGCTAAGAAAAGGCTTATTTTCTTTCAGCGATTTTGCAGAAAAACTTAGTCGGGATGTATGCACTGTGCATCATTTTGTTGGTAGCAGTGGTTCCAAGAAGGCACTGTGTCAAGAAAAACGGGGTCCAACCAGACAGAGAAAACCATCGTATTTGCTGCTTAGTTGTGGATGCAATGCATCTGCAGCAGAAATTCTAGCTTTTGCTGGTACCAGAGTGACACACTATATAATCGATTCTTTGAGGAATAGCCTCCAACCAGGCACCCTGTAGCGTTCATACCATATAACTAACATCTGTCACTTCAGTGATGTCTCGTTCTTGCTCATTGGAGGGCAGAGTGGTGACGTGTTGTTTTCTTAGATGAGAACTAACTCTATCTTGGTGCCAGTGATACTCGTATATTAATTAGAAGGCCAGGTCAGCGCCTGCAAACAACCTTTCTTCAGCCGAGACACAATGAATCTTCACCTAGAATAATGGTCTGGGGAGCAATTATATAGGATAGCAGAAGCATATTTTTTGATTATTCTACGAATCCTGATTGCAAACTTGTTCGTCAATCTGCTGATTTGAACTGTTGCGCTGCTTTTTATGAACATTATTCAATGGGGTGTTTTCCAACAAGATGAGATACAACTTCATACTGCTATTGTAATCCAACATGCTCTATAGAGTATCGACGTGTTGCCTTGACCTGTTAGATCCCCAAATATTTCTCCAATCGAGATTGAATAAGACATTATTGGACGGCAACTCCAGTATTATCCACGAACAGAATTCAACGCCCTTATATGTAATGATCAAGTGAAACAGTGTAATTCTATCCCTAAAATTGATATCCGGTACCTGTACTGTACTTTGGGTTCACATGTTTGCATATTTGCGCTCAGAATTCTTGCGGTTACACCTGATTTTAGTGGATCATGATTTCAAAATTTGAAATAGCTCCTCTAGTGCTTACTTTAGCCTGCAATCTTCAAACTTTAATTAATTAAATATATTATCTAGAGAAATGTATTTGTGTGAAGTTTCGTTAATCTGCAATAATTCTTTCTTGGTGTTGGGACTTTTTTACCCCCAGTGTATAACAGATTCCACAATGTTCTTTATTATAATCTTAAGTATAGAAATTAATATAAAATAAATTTTTTTTATCCATTATGAATCTTCTAGTTTATTATCTATCTATGATCTCTAAAAAGGTCATAACAACGTAACATTTTAACTAGTATTCTTGCAAAGCTTAGTTAATCACAGATTGTTCTATTAAATAGGTTGCTTGTTAAAACAAACTTATTTTGAAATACTTACTGATTTATTTATCACTAAATACTTATCGTTGATCTGTGGTTTTTTATTCTGATGTTCACTGCCAACAATTTATTAAAAATTTGGAATTCTATACAATAAAAATAACCACAATTAAATGACATCAACCAAAAAAACAAAAAAAAAAAACAAATTAGTGGAATCCACTCTATCGTAACGTTGATCTTAAAATAATTCCAATTTAAATACAATTAATGTCACCGAGTATTCTAATTAAGTCTTTGAATAACTCGAAACTTATCGCATGACAAATGCATTATATTTTAAAAGAAAATTAGAATAAATAATATCACTAATTTCATTGTTTTTTCTTTGTCACGTTGTAATTATTTTGTCTTTTCACACTTGATGTAATCGGATATCCTCAAAGCAAACCAAACGATATTGTCATAATTTGTTATCGAATATTTTACAGTCTCAGAGATGAATATTTACGACTCAATAAATTACTTATTCCCTTCCTGTCATTGGATGGCTTTCAAACTCGTATTTCAGATCTAAATAAAAGTTTCACTTTCACTTTTAATTTACAAAAGTTTTACTTTAAAGATGATATATAGCATAAAATAATTGAAGCTTACCATATTTGTTAGATATTGCGAACGTTTTAGTTAATTGTTGAACTATATACATTTTCCATTTACTCTGCACTGTTTACTTAATATTCATTATTTTTTTTTATTTAACTAAATTGTTTGACTGATATGAATGAATTTAAGGTATCCAACAATACGTTTGGAACCGTGATTTTGCAAAAGCATGCAAACGAATATTTATTTAATATTTAGTGTCACTTAAAATAGAATACACATAAAATTGTTTTGTGTGTGTGAGAATAGTATTATACAATAAAAATTATTTAAATGCAATATTTTCGCAAAAAAAAAGGAACTTAGAATTACCTATTTTCAAAGCATTCTTGTTTAATGAAAAATTCTTCTATAATATTAATAATTTGCTTGTACATTTTTAAGACTTTGCCAGAGAGCCTGGACTAGGATTCTGAAAAATTTACATTATATTCGAAGTTTTTACCAATTAAAATAATTATCGGCTTCTTTCTTTCTTTTTTTTGCTAAAATTTCTCCACTTTGATTAAAATATGGATAAATCTACTTCTAAGTTATATATTTAAAACACAATATTCTAGCTCAGGCTTTGTACAGAGGTCTAAGCTATATAAAGACAAAATGTTATTAATATAGAAGCATTTTGTGATTAGATGGAGAATGTTTGAAAAATAAGTAATTCTATATTCATTTTTTCCAAAATATTGTATTTAAATAATTTTAATTTTAATAATATTCTTAAAACACTTTTATACGTGTATTCTGATCTAAGTGACACTAAATATTGAAAAAAATATTTGTTAGTGCGCTTTTGTAAATTCACGGTTCCGAACGTAGGTTCCTTAATGGGCAAAATTCATGTGACGTCATAGTCACTATACCTGCATTTGCGTGTTTCTAGTCAATAGGTTCATAAATACGTATGACATCATAGTCACATGACAAATGCCATCACATACTTCTAGCCAATCAATTCATGTCCCTCGCTGCTACCAAATTTACATTTTACAGAAGCTTTCTTTTAAGAAAATGCATATTTGTCAACAATAACAACACACATAGACACACAAAATACATTTGATTAAAAAAATACACGCATATTGTGAGAATTTTTAAAATTTTAATTATTTTCTCGAAGAATCTTAATACTTGAACACTTTTAACCTATCATCCGTTTTGATGTTTTATCTAAATTTTACAATCTGCACAACAAACACAAGCTAATGCTAGTTTTGAATTGAATGGAGAACACGTGATTGCATTTATCATGTGATCTTGAACTTAGCCATTGTTGTCCTGTGTGTGGTTGTTATTTAGTTTTTAATAAAATATTATGTCTGTGAGCTGAAAGTATTGAATTAAAATAAAAATTTTCATAGCTTGTAATAATGCGCTATCCACGAGGATTATCCTCTTTAACTCGGATTTTCTTCAATTCAACCTAATTGGCATCTTTAACTAGAACAACTCCTTTCCGAGCATGAAAGTCTCTACCAAATAGTATATAAATAGGGAAATAGGGACAAGGAGATGACTATACAATATTTACACGTCAATTAGTGCCTTAATTGTAATTGTGAAGCTACCTTCAGATAGCAGACCTGGGAGATTTCTATTAGGCAAGTTGCAGAAGTCGCATGTCATTTCAGATAAATATTATATATTATTACCCTTTATCTTGTCTTGTCCGCATATCACGTGCTCTATTCTAAAGTATAAATTAATAAAAGTAAGTTATTGTGAATACTTGTTTGTAATGTCCGATTTAATGGCTTCTCAATCCACGCTGAGTTCGGATTTCCCCTGAAATCGCAACAATCAGCGAGATCTTCACCTCAACTAACATGAAGAGGGGGTACCACGACAAAATTTCCCCTATATTAGTTATTTATTGAACTGAATTGTTAACTTGATACACTTCGTTTTTGTATACTCTCCTTCGAACAGCAGATTTTTTTACAGAAACTGGATTTCGGAACGAAGCAACTTTTTCATCTATTGATTACTTACCCAAAATACAAATGCGTACTAAATAAAGAGCAACAAAATACATTGTCACATTCCATTTGTTTCATTCAAAGAAAGTTCTCTTTAATTTAATTTATTTTTTTAAAAATTAAATCTTATAAATATTTGCTTTTGGAACTCACTATTGCCAAATATTTCCTTTTTTTTTTTCTAAATTCTAAATAATAATAATAATGACTGCAAGCGAAGGATAAAAATAAGTAATATAAAAAAATAATTTTTAAGTCAATTCCTACTTAGATCAACAATGAAACATTTTATTTTAGCTACTTTTTATTAAATAGTTACAATCAATATACATATGTACATACACAGGGCAGAATCACAAAATTAAGTGGTAATTAGTTTTTTTTAATTATCATTAAAGTATCGGATTGTCCTTTTAATTTCAGTCCAACTGAATGCTTTAACACGAGAGAAAAACGTTTTCAAGTTTTGACACAAGTCGCCAAAAAGGGTCGCTAAGTCGCCAACGTGGCTGTACTTGTAATTCTTTAAATAATTAGTTTCAATCAATTAATTTTTATTAATTATGATTAAATTATTGTATTGTCATCCAAAATGATCCTGTATATAAAATTTCAGCTCAATTCAGCGCTTTAAAATGTATTTTATGAACGATTGAAAATTTCACCAAGATAAATAAATAAATATACAAATATATAAATAAATAAATATATAGACAGTGCGAACTAATAGTAGGAATTGAATAAAACAGAAAGTAAGCAAAATTTAGAGTTAATAATAATATTTTTTACAGCTGTTTGCAAATGCTACATACACATTTGAGAATTAAAACCGAGTGTTATAATGAGCAAACGATAAAAAAAAAACTATCGATGAATATAAATAAAACACATTCTTGATCAAAATTGATAATCTTCTGTTTTTAAAAGTAATTGTCAGATGCATTGCATGCAACTACAGATCTAAATAATGGGTTAGGATAAACAACGCGTAAGACAAAACTAAAGTAAATGTTTTTGTGCAACGAGAATAAAATTCCACATTACGAAAAGTGCGATTAAATGGACCATAACGTGTACATGAACAGTTTATTTTTAAGCCGTACAAATGACGATACATAAATACTTTTTTTATTTATTCACAGATTCTAAAAGAAAGTCGTGTTTATTCTACCTTAAAACTATTCAGACGATTAACCAAAGATAGTTAGAACGGATTTCATTTAGTCAAATAATGATAATTATTTAATCTCCGTAGCTCAGTCAACTGAATTCATCAGCTGTGAGTTTTAACGACACGTAATTTCCATTTCGAAGATTAACTCGTACATGGACAAAAAAAAGCTAATAGATTTCGACGGGGATTTTAACGATCTAAAATGGCTCAGAAGTATTAGAGGTGATGTTAATTTATCGCATTAACGACTCGTTAGCATCGTTGCAATTTTGACTAACTTTGTTATCTTAATTTTCTTGTGTTTTATAATTATGAGAGTAGTTACTTTAATAATACACCGATGATGTTGGTGTTTTAAAAGTTTTAAAAAAACGAGATAAAAAAGATTTAGGGATGTAATGAATAGCATAATTAATTAAAACGGGAATATAGTCAGACATTTTAATGACTCTATCATACGAAATCGGATTTTTTTTTAAATCGAAGCTTCTCTTCCTTTTGTTTCAATTGTTCAAGAGGAATTTGTTGGCAATTCCATGGACATAACATTTGAACTACTTATCTGAACGTGTGTACGCACCTTAGACCAGTGCTCCTCAACCTTTCTATCGCCGCTGACCGGTCAACGTTTGATAATTTTACCGCGGCCCACTGAAAGGAGGGGATGTTGATTGTTTATATTTTAGATTGCTTTTATTTAATAATTTGAGTTTAATTGTATTTAAATGGGCCTTTAACACAGTTACAGCAAGAAATTAATATTAAGTTATTTAACATGGCGTATATAAAATGACTACCATAAAACCATAGAGAAATACACCACAGTATATAAAATGAAAATAATTTAATATTTCTTGTGCGGACCAGCACTATTTGGTCCACGGACCAGTACCGGTCCGCAGACCGGGGGTTGCGGATCACTGTCTTAGACAACAGGGCTGCATAGGAATTTTCCCTTCGGAAGGGATATTAGCTCCTTTTACTATTTTTTATTGTTTGCATTTCGTGGAAAAAGAGACCCTTCTCAGGTAGGAAAATCTGTCTGCTTTTGAAAGGTTTTCTGAACGATATTTAGAAAAGGTTTTTTCCCAAGTCATTGTAACAATTGATATATATGTACATAAAATATATTGTCGATTTCAACCGACAAAATTAGAAGGGTGATAGCAGACAGCATGGGGACAGCAAGTTAACATAGAACGGGGGTGGGCAGACTTTTCCAGGGTACGGGCTACTTCTAATTTTTTCAAGGTGTTGTGGTCCCTCCAGTATCAATGGCACCCACAAAGGAGGGGGAAGGCTCCATGGATTCGGACCCTCCTCCATACCCCATAATTTTTTTTCCGATCGATTATAATCCCATGTATATAGTGCGTAAAATTTAAAATTAAGTATTTGTGTTATTAATTAATGTTAATTATATTTGTAAAATAATTTATTTCTTACTGTTCTTTATTTCTGACAATCTACAAAAAATGTGTTTGGCTGCGTATTGGGGTAGTATATGAAAATGGTAGACATTCGACCCTGGACTACCCCCTTTGAACAATTCCCGAGTGCACCCTCTGCCCAGTGTCGTAGGTGTGGTGAGGTAAGGAAAAAATCAACAACATTTATTATAACTTAAAATAACAAATACGGAATATGTACTTACCTAAATAAAATTTTGAAAACTCTCGTTTTTGAAACCACGTTTAAAGCAAAAAGCAAAATGCAAAATACACACACAAGCATAATCATGATAGCCACAAATATAATTATATCTAATGATGCATTTATTATCAAACAATTCAAAAATACATTGAAAAATCAAACATTTTCATCTAAAGTAGGTTCTCGTAATTATAGTCAGTAGAAGACTTAGTCTGCGTACTTTCAGCCGAATATTTCAGTATATAATTACTAATTGTTAATCTTCAGATGGGCCCCCCCCCCAAATCGTCTGTGTGGTCTACCGGACGATCGCGATCGACGTAATACCTATCTCAGACATAGAACATGGAGTCGCAATACAGGTTTATTTGGAGTAATTCGTAAAAAATGTTATAAAGGGTGTGATGTCAAGTGGAATAAAAACGGGCAATAAACGGTTGGTAATACATTTATTAGACGTACAAGATGTTTACAATAGGAATAATGCGCCTCAACTCGATGTCAGAAAAACAAAGTCAAGTGACTGTCACCGGAATTGTTTGAAGTTGCTGCCACGTAAGTTATAGCACAGACGACACCGACATACGAAGGATTGTTAGATGCCTTCAAATAAATCCGGTGTGCTTGTGATGCCAGCTTAAGTGACGACGATCCGTGCCGTGAGATCTTTCACTGTAACCACCGTCGAACAAACACTTACAAAAAAGGCTTAAGGTGGCTCCGGAAGAAGAAATCCAAGGGATTGAGGTCAGGGAAGCGTGGAGGCCGAATAACAAATCCACTACATCCAGTTCACCTCCTGGGATATATAACACGGATGTAAATACGTACCGGAATCAAAAAATGAGCAGATGCACAATCGTGCTTGAACAGCACACGTTGGAGTGCAGTGGTTTCTACTCCCTGTAGGAGAAGGGGAAATTTGCACAAGTGTAGGTTTTTTCAACCTTACCACGGCACACTCCAAATCCCCTCATTCGTTTATCCACTCCCGTCGTCTAGCTCAGTGCCCTCCCGACGACAATTATTAGTGTGATTTTCGCCGACTACACATGTGGTTTGCGGCCTTATGTTCTATGTTGATGTGTCGTCTCTGTAGCGTCGAGAATTCAATGGAGAGCAAGGGGACTGTAACGTTAATTTTAATGTTCTATCTAATAAATGGTATACGAATAAGTTTATTGATGACTAAACATAACTTCACAGCACTACACTCACACACACAAACCTTTAAAGACTATTTACAGGGTTAAGAAGAAATATCGCTTTAAAGCGCTCTGCCCAAAGCATTATGCCTTTCATGTTAATTCAATCAGTTGCATCAGCGTTCTCTCCTAATAATTAAATGGCGCGTTACATATGTTTATTCTGGCAACCCTGAAGTCACCAATTACGTTCGAAGGTGCCAACAGTCTCCATGTTGCTTAATATCACCCCTCTGAATTTCTCGGTCAAATTCGGCAACATCCCTTATACATAATCAACAGTATATGTTGTATATATACATAGGATGATTATAAAGTTTTCAAAATGCTGTAAAAAAAACACTGTTCAGAATAACTTCAAAATTGAACTGGATATACTTGAAAGGGGAAGCGGTGTAGCATAAAAAAAAATCTTTGACGCTTTCTTTGTTGCTTCATTTTATGCCCTAGAACAATTAAAAACCGATTCTTGGCACCCAATGTGGTGCGGTATTACCGTGATTTATCATTTCACTAACTGTGCAATAAATGTTGAATGACTTGGATGTCATTTTTTCCGTCAAAAGACAGGAACAACCATGCACATTGAATAGTACAGTTGGTTTAATGTGCCACCAATGCTAAAAACGTCGTGATTCGATTAAAAAGCACCATTTGTAACCCAATCCGCTTTCGAAATGCTGCTTACAACTCCATCTACTCATATACTTTGGAACCCATTTCTGAACTATTAAAACTACAGATTTAAAATTTGGCAAGCATGTTTCCTTTGTTGAATAGAGATTCACTAAAAATGGTGTTTGATCAAATTAAGTGCAAGGAGGAGATACAGAGGCATAAATAATATACTTCTGTTTTGCAAATTCAAGTCCTGATCTTTTAAAATCAAAAGTGGCAATTGCTATTACAATCAATGCAGTTTTTCAATACAATTGAATGTTTAATGACAGAACTTAAAAACAATAGCATAAATAAAGACATTTACAGTCGTACAATGTAAGGCAGCAAAGTGGACTGGTAACGCTTACTCAATTTATATTTTGTAAAGGATAAAGTATGATCAAATTAATTACAAGTTTTTTTTCAGTTTGGAGCTGTGTAGAATGAATGATATAGCTGAAGTATGTCGATTTATAAATCTATATATAATTTTAAAATTCTTTTTTTCTAAAAGGAGATAAAATGTTTTACACACAAAACATAAAACTTTAATCTAAGAAGTATAATTACTCTTCATATTTTGAAATATCGCATAATATGTATATTGTTGTAATCGATGTACATAAAAGTACAATCTGATTTATTAATTTGCTATTTTATCAATTTATTTTTTGTAAAGGAAGAAATACTTTCAAATTATGAAGATATTTATTAGTATAGAGTTGCGTAAAATGAATGATGTATGTGAATTTGTCAGTATATATAAACCTTTATTATATTACAAATACTTTTTTTATTCAAAAAAGAAATAAAATTATTTTATAACGTGAGAATTGTGTAAAAAAAGGCCACCAAACATTTCATTCTATCGTAAAAAACGAACATTTTTTTTCACTCCCTTTAAAGAGACGAAAAAATATTTATTTCACCTCAGCCACAACGCAAACTTTCACCGGCCAGAAATGTTTTCTGTTCGAGTGGTTTTTCCGCTTAATCATTTTCACGCTCCGATTCGCCAACGCTGGGGCGGATCTTTCATTTATTGGCGACGGGAAAGATTGGTTTTACTGACCGCTTGATAAAACGTTTCAACTCTATTTTCCGTTCTCGATTAGATTTTTGATAGAATTTTTTTCACACATGGAGATAATCTAGAAAAAGCCACCTTTCACTGACGATTCCGAATATAGTATATAAAAAAACCCTTTCTTCTGAAGAGAAAATAAATATAAAGTGGCTTTTTGTATTTTCGGGAAAAAATGAACTGAAAAAAAAACATTCGAGGCTGAAAGTTTTGAGAAGAAATTCGAAAGCCTTTTTCCCTACATAAAACTTACTAGGCAACGGTTCCCAAAAGTTAATTTATCTTCGTCCTGTTTTGAAAGAATGTTTTAATTTAAATCTAAATCTTTTCTTGAATATGTTTAAAACATCAAAGAATGATTTTTGATCCGTTAACTTTCAATAAAACAAAAGAAATTTTGAAAAACTCTATCTACTTAAATCTACAGAGTAAACGCTGAAAAATTGAAGGGTTTTTAAAAATTCATAGCATTTTTTCTTTTTCAATCTCCCTCCCCCACTTTTTGAGTATGCCACAGAGCATTCCTTGGAGATTAAAATGGCTGCGTATGTTGTCTGGCAACCAGTAAAACTAACTTTGAGTTTTTCCATCCCAGTGAAAAATCAATTATTCAGGCTTATAAAAAATAATAGAAGCATTTTAATGTCAGAGTATATTCCAGAGATAACATAACAGGAAACTTCATCTACCATTTTGAAATAGTTGGATAAAACAGTGATCTTCCGGGATATATCTTCTGGTGTTTGAGTGAGGTTATTTTTACTTTTGTGTGTGCAAATGTGGGGTACCGTCATTATTTTTAAAATGAAATATCCCACTTACACACATAAATATTTCTTTCCCATTAAAATTTTTTAAAATATATTACATTTTGTATTTTAAATTAAATAAGCTAATTTCATGTGACGTCATAGTCACATAACTACAATTAAGTGTTTCTAGTCAATTAGTTCATTAATTCATGAGATGTCATGGACACTTGATCAATGCAATCACGAGTTTCCAGCCAAACGGTCATGCACTATGCTGTTACCAACTTTTGTTTCTTGCAGAAACTTTCTTTCAGAAATATAAATGTATTAACAATAATTCACATTCATTTGAAAGTACACTTGTAACGGGACAGATCCACGTCTTTTATTAATCATATAGGGTAAAGGTTCCCAAACGTTTTTATCTGATAGACCCCTTGCCATGTTTTTCGGTTTGGGGTAGATCCCTGCTTACCTAATATTGAATTTTTACGAATTTACCAACTTAAATGTCTTTTACACCTGGTATAGAGCTACTTACTTTAAAAGATTTAAATTTCTAACTGAAGTGAAGTATAGTGTTTAAAAATAATAAAAACATGTTACATAATTAAATTGAAATATAATTAATACATAAAATAACTGAGCAGCAAACAAATGCTTTCAATGGGAGGAATAAATCTGGTGCTTCAATAGCAATTTTTCAACATTTGGAATCAATCTTCTCAGGTTTTACCCTAAATCTCTTCGGTTAGTTGTATACGGCCCTCATCACCCCCTTCTTTTTTATTTTGGAAATTGGAAACCATGCTGAAACTCCTTGTCACTAGGAAAAGCAATTCAAATTTTTTTTACTATATCCCATTGTTCGTGAAAAATTACAGGTATCTTTTAAAACCAAAATTGATGAAATGTTCCTTGTTTTAATAAAAATTATGCTTGATTAAATTTTCTTTTTAAGGTATCTGACTACAATCGGAATCGTGATTTTGCAAAAGCTTATAACTGGATAATATTTATGATATTTAGTGTCACTTAGATTAGAAAATGTATGTAAAATTGTTTTAAGGATAATATTACAATAAAAAATTATTTAAATACAATATTTTGACAAAAAATAAACATAGAATGCCCCATTTTCAAAATAGTCTCCTTTTGTGAAAAATACTTCTATTAAAATAATATTTTGCCTGTATATAGCTCAGACCTCTGTACAGAGGCTCAACTAGAATTTTTGAAATATATAACTTAGAAGTGGGTTTATCCTTTTTTTACGACAACAGAGGGGAGAAATTTTAAGAAAAAAAAACGCCGATAATTATTTCAATGGGTTGTAACTCTCAAAATAATGTGACATTTTTTTAAAAAAATAGTTCAGACTCTCTGGAGAAGTCTTTAATTTATGTAAGAGAGAGAAATATTATTATTTTAGATGCATTTTTTATAAAAGGAGAACATTTTGAAAAAAAGGTTATTCTAAGTTAATTTTTTGCCAAAATATTGTATTTAAATAGTTTTTTTTTGTTATAATGTCCTTAAAACAGTTTTATACATGTATTCAAATTTAAGGGACACTAAATATCATGAAAATAATCTATTTATGCGCTGTTTTAGATTCACGGTTCCGAACATAGTCGGATACCTTAAATTAAAATCATGATTTGGTTTAGAGAGAGCTAATATCATTGACCCCCATTTATACTTCATGGACCCCCAAATTAATTTTTCTCTGACGTGGACCCCTTGCAGGTCGTCATAGACCCTGGGGTCGATATAGATCACTTTGAGAATCACTGCTCTACGGAATTTCTTTTTAACTGTTGCATGATTATAAAATCGCTTTTATAAAATCGCTTTTTATAAAATCGCCTTTTTTCACTTTTTCTTCGAGATTATGCAAATGTAAGTCGCTATTTAAAGTCAAGCGAAGAGGGAGAGAGAGAGAGAGAGAGTCGATGGTCGTCAGGCTGACACTGAGGAAAGAGTTATAGATCATTAGAGTTA
This sequence comes from Trichonephila inaurata madagascariensis, assembly GCA_019973955.1. NCBI lineage: Eukaryota > Metazoa > Arthropoda > Arachnida > Araneae > Nephilidae > Trichonephila > Trichonephila inaurata. The sequence continues at coordinate 70,346 of BMAV01000443.1, forward strand.
TTCACAGTAATTGAAATCATTGGAGTTTCACTAAGGAGGGCCAAGATATCTAAGGCGAAAGATCGTCCATGCTGCAGAATTAGTATATATATATATATATATATATATAAAATCACAGTTAAGCACTTTAAGAATTATTATCAGTATTTAGGTCTATAATTGAGGTGTCTGCTCCTTTCGTTTAAAAATTCTTTTGATAGTAATTTGAAAGCCAAATTAAGGTGTTCATTTTATTTCTGGACATCCAAATATACAAGCGATCGAAAATTCACAACGCACGTATAGTATAAAAATTTATTTATTTTTAGTTTTGAAAAGAAACTTTTTGAAGAATTTTATTCTTTGAACATCTTTATCCACAAGTGATAAATTCGAAATGTTATCTAAATTTTACTAATAGGACAGTAAGTACATGTTTGAAATCAGTTTGGAATTCAATGAAATACACGTGATTGCTTTTTTACATGCGATTGTCACGAATTTAGCATATTGTTTCTGCTTTTCTGTGTTCTGAATTGTTAACATTCATAAAAAAGATAAAACAGAATGGAAAGTTTGAATTATAAAAAAATATTAACTCTTTTGAACTGCTTAAAACTTTTCGCTGTTAATCGAATTTTAATTTTATCCACAGGTTCTAAAACATTGAGCAAATAAATAGTATATATATAATACAAGTAATATAAAAAAAATTAAGTCAATTCCTACTTAGGTCAACAAAGAAAATTTTTATTTTAGTTCCTTTTTAATAAATAATTACAATTAATATAAATATGTATATACATATGTTAGAATCACAATATTAAGAGGCAAAATAGAAAGCAATTTTCCTAGCAATCTTCCATTTTTCTTTCTATACATGGAGTTGGACTAGTATTTTTGTTTGTTACTATTTATTTATTAATCATTCAAATACTAATGAATTATCATTTGAAAAATCTGTTTTAAAATCCAATGTCATCACTACAAGTTAAAAAAAATGTATTTGAACTTGAGTGGATGAATAAATAAAATTATTTTATTAACGATTGAACATTTAAACAGGATTTATATATATATATATATATATATATATATATATATATATATATAGGGAGAGTGTGAACTAATAGTATGAATAAAAAAATTCCTGTCTCTGATTTCCCCATGGTCTTTATCACCTGTGTTTAGCAATTCTCCAGGATTTATGAGATTCGTATCGAGAAAAGAAAATAAATCGCCCAATAACGATATAAAGCATCGCTTCCAGATGATAAAATCAATCATGAAACAATGTGTAAGCGTATGTATAAAACTGTTTTCTTTAAAATATATTAACTAATCACACATTCATGTAATATTTTTTATTTTCTAACGCTTTCAGAACAACGATCTATTGGAAAATAATTATTGCTTTTTACGACTAAATGAGTTTTGAATTTTGATAAATAAATCTTTATTCGAAATAAAATTTATTTTTTCTGCCATTTGTTCAACACTAACCGCAAGTAATTTATCTCAATTGAATGTTTCTTTTCCATTTTATTAGAATGTGTGCTATCTGCATAAACATTTCCAATATTAAAGATACGAGATAAGAAAAACCATTAAAATGTTAAATTTCAAGTATAATCATCCACAGTTTCTTGCTAAGATATCTGGCTACGTTCAAAAACCCAATTTTGCAAAATTGTATAAATAAATAATTATTTCGATATTTACTGTCATTTGAAATAGAATGTACATATAAAATTGTATTTGAAGAATGTTATTACAATAAAAAAATTATTTGAATTCAATTTTTTAGCAAAAAAAAAAAAAAATGTAGAGAGAATGACATATTTTCAAAACATTTTCCTTTTATGCAAAAGCTTCCATAATAATAATATTTTGCCTATTTATAGCCAAGAATTCTCTACAGAGGCTGAATTATGATTTTTGAAAAATTCATGCTATTATCGATATTGGTTGAATAATAACTGGTGTTTTTTGTTAACATCTTTCTACTCTAATACATAAGAGTATAAATAATCCATTTAAAATGATATATGTCAAAAATTTTAGTTCAGGCTCTGTAAAGAAGGCAGATAGGCTAATTGCCTATTTAATAATATAGGCGGCAAAGTATTATTATTAACATAGAAGCATTTTTCATAAAAGGAAAATATTATATATATATATATATATATATATATATGCCATTTGTTATTAATTTTCCCCAAAGAATTACATTCAAATAATTCTTTTTCGTGTGATAACATTCCTAAACTAATTTTATATTTATACTTTAATTCAAGCGGCACTAAATATAAAAAAAAGTATTCATTTAGGCGCTTTTTAGAAATTCAAGTTCTGAATGTAGTCTTAAAGAAATAAAATTTTAAAAAATCTGTGTTTTATGAAACTGTATATACAAATTTCTTTTCATAATTCTGAATGATTTTCCGTTCAGTACCAAACATTTGCGCATCGAGTGAATCAGACTACCGTAAAATGTCAGTTGTAGCTAAACCCCTATTATAAATCTACTATACCCTTTTTATAGAAAAACACTCGAGAAAACATTTGGTCTCAATCGGTTTTTGACACTTTACGTTATTAAAAGCAACTTTAAACTTTGCATGAATTTATATGGAGGATTTTCTTACAATGCTATAAATCAATCAAATAATTAATAAAATAAGGTTCATTACTTGTTTATTTTGCAAAAATTCCGTTGAATCTGCAGGAAAAATTCCTTTTATCCTTTTACCCAGCTTTGAGCACCATGCGGTTTGACAGTACGTTTTTGTTCCGTTTCACCCAATTTTTGAAATAGAACACCCTGGGGGTGGTCAGGAGACTTCACACCTTTTCCTTTCAGCTAATTTCACGAGAGTGACTTTCGATTCGACGAATATTTAGAGTGCCACATGCAGCACACAGTTTAATATACATTAACACATCCATGCCTTCTCTGGGATTCGAATTCAGGCCCTACGGCGCAGCATTGTACAGCAGATATGGTGAGAAATTCTTGCGGATGTTTTTTTTAGCATGCCTAATGAGGTCGAATAATCGCGGTAGATCAAACTTTGAAAAAGAGTTTTTAGAGCGTGGAATATAAATGTGTATTTTGTAGCTAAATTAAAAGAATTTTTAAGATCATAATGTCATTTATAAGTAAATTTAATTCACCCGCATTTTATTATCGAATGCAACTCAGTGTACAGAAGCACATATAAATGATCTAAATGTTGTAATGTTTGATAAAAATCAGAACTTTTATTTACACGAAATTTTTTGTAATATCTTAATTGCAATTTTAAGAAAAAAAAGAACCTTGATACTTGACAAAATGGCAGTTTTATGACAGTTTTAAACAATCTGATTTCTCAATGTTTTTGCGTATTTTTAAAAATTATTATTAAAGGTATAAAATACATATAGACACATAAGTTAAAACACTCAATCGTAAACGCAATGTTTATTACGCAATTATTTATTTTAATCTTTTAGAAACTTTTAGATTAATTTTGATCTGTAATCAAATTTTTGTATTCAAGAGTTATGTGTTACTCTGCATACCTTAAAATATTTTTCTCAGACACTAGTTTTCCGAAAAGCATATTCTTTTTTCAAATAAAAATGCGAAAAATATAAGAGATTTTTCTAAAGTCCTAGAGATCCTAGTTCGTGTACAATTTTAACATCTGGCGTTGTATCAAGTCTTACTATTCTCGGTATGTTCTTGGAAACGATATGATTGCTATCACAATATTTCAAAACAAGATAACGTTTTGATTAATGTTGGGGAATTTAAAATAATTACAATAGTATATCTAGACCATTCTTTATACGGCACCACCCTTAAAAATAGCCAATTTTATCAAGATTGCGATGCTGGTGCTATTATTTGGCATTTTAGAAGGCAGCCAACGTTATCTTTCTGATGACAAATGACTACTGCTGTACCCGAAAGTGTGAAATGAACAGTGCCAACTTTGTGATTAATTGTTAGGATTGTTTCAATAATTTATATAGTCTTGGTTTATATTAAAAGAAAAAAAAAATTTATCATGGTTTGTCTTGCTAAAAATGGTAAAAAATGAATAACCAGAACGAAATACTATTAAATATATAAAAACTATTATTAATCGAACAAAAATTCATTTGAACTATTATGCTTTGGGAGATTTGAAGAATTTTCATTGCTTACCATAGCTAATAAAACTATATTTCAGGAATTTGTTTTCTTTAATTTATTAAGCATTCTGCTTGGCAATTGCTAAGAAACGGTTTTTTCGGAATGATTAAGAATAGACAATGATTGAAGGAATGAAACTAAGTATATATTTAGCAGGGACGATGTGTATTTATTATAGTGCAAAATGGTATAGATATCGCCACAAAGAAGAATTAAAAACTTTAAAATGAAAAAGACCCTCCTTGAATAATTTCCAAACCGCCACAAAAAATTGACCTTCAGGTCTTTTGTTCTGTAGACATGAGTATATTAGTTTAATGTGTGCTTACCCCGGACACTAATGTACCTTTTGCATCTGTTTCCCATGCTCTTCACTAAACTATCAAGGAGTTCTTGAGGGGCATTGTCTCAATTCCTCTCACAAGGCTGTTTTGAGCTCTTGCACTACAAAGGGATTGATAGTTCTTTGTGCAACACGTCTGCCAAGAGCATGTTCAATAGGAGTTAGGTCGGGAGAGTAAACAGGTTATTGCCTACGGAGAATATTTTCGCTTTGTAGTGTGCCCGATATCTCAACGCTTCTGTGTGGGTGATCATTATCGTCCATAAACAGAAAGTATGGATCTACAGCTCCTCTAAAAATACGAACATGATCCACAATAGTCTCTCTGTGATACCGTTGTGATTTACGCTTTCTCGCTCAAAGATGTGAAGCGTTGTTCTACCAATGTGCAGGATTCCTGCCCACACCATCACGCCTGAGCTCTACCAATCACGTTCACACAAACATACTTTTGTGCATAACTTGTTCCACGCTTTCTCCACAGTAAATGGTGGTCGTAATCCCTTGTCAAACTGTACAGAGATTTATCGGAAAACATCACTCTAGACTAGATTGGGTGTTCCCAAGCAACATGTTCCTTATACCAGTGTAATCTGACGATGTGCGTGACGATGTGACCAGTGTAATCACGATGGAGTGGTTGAAATGGAATGCAACGAAGAGGCTTCCGTGCATACAAATAAACTTGATTTAACCACCGTGATATGGTTCTTGCTGAAACATGCGTACCAGTAGTGTTTTCGAAGATTGCAGCTATCTGGCCAGGAGTGAAATTTCTGTTCCTTTTTGCACGAGGGCTACACAGCGAAATCTAAAGGTTTGGGTTCCTATCACAATCCCCGATATGTTTTCGAAAAGAAATTCCCACCTTCAGCGACCTTCTTTCATCGCGAGATGACATTCCTTGATACACCCATTGCAGCAGCTACATTGGTGACTCTTTGACCTGCTTCCAGCCATCCAACTGCTCGTCCACGATCGTGGTCATTAAAATGATGTATTGCTGGCATTTTGATCTTAATTATTGCCAGAACCAAACAGAATTTCAGAGAAAAAGTTTTTATAACATCCAGCACTATTTTCGTCAAACATCATACATGTATATTTCTTGTTTATTAATTAGTTTAATAGCTTTGTAGAAGTAATTTTAATCGAGGTGAGTTCTCTCTTAAATTACACTACGTCACGTTGTATAATTTTATTCTGCTCTAAAATTTTAAGTAAATTAGATTTTTTTTATATATATAAATAAGATTGTTTTTAAAAACTATCAAAAAGAGAACTTGGAGGAAATATTAAACAGCATTATTTCCTGATAATAATTCTGTAATCTTGAAATTTTGCAGGAAAATTCCTTTATATTAACTATGCAAGTAATTGATATTCCAAGACTAATTAACAGTAAATTGGGTCATAAAATGCGTTTCTATTGCGCAACTAGCATTGCATAACTTTACAAACACAATTGTATATGTTTTATCTTTTATTGTAGTCATTGTTGCAGTTTTCTGGAGACACAGCCAACAATGCTATTACGACATTGTCCAGGATCTTAAAGACAGTTGGACAACTTCAAACAAGACTAAATAGTCGGGATGTATGAAGCTAATAGACAACATTTGGTAGAACGATACCCGCATAGGACGAAGACGACTATGCAAATGTTTTGCCCACAATGATCGCAGCAAAGAACTCATCCATTGACTCAAATGTAGTTGTTGGTTCTTTGTGGTCAAAAAACAAATAAAATTCAGGCATTTTGTAGTGGCCAACTTTTATTTCATAAAGCTACACACTACATAAATATATATACATACCGTTAAAAAATAACACTATACATTAACTTTTTGTTTCACATTGTTATTGTCTAAGTCACACCGTTTGCTTACAATTTTCCGCCACCTCTCCTCTCGTTAAGTTCTCTTTTTTAAGTTCAGATGACAGCGCCACCTACACAGTTTTTAGAGTCAAGCGAACCTTACACTTGATTGAAGTTTCTGGAAGGTCAAGGTGCATGAATTCGAGGCAAGGCAACCCTAAACTGTCTCAATGGCATACATTTCTAGTTTCAAAGATCCTGCGTTCAGTTTTAACGGTTCAACAATGTGTTGTGCACATCTTGCGGTTATTTGCATTACTTTTCAAGACATATCATCCTGGGACCATTTTCCAAGAAAAAAATAATGCAGTGGCTTGTATATGTTATTTCGAACATATATTTTTGGTAATTAACAGTGGGATATAACCGAAATTTATTTAATATTGTACTGTTTTTCAAATATAAGGATTAGCTGCATTAGTCAATTCTATTTAATTTCGTGGTCGTTTTATTTTCTGTTCCAATGTTCATTTGTGTACTGTGCAAGTAATGGCGTTTTTCTTGGGAAATGAAAAAAAAAATCATTAGTAATAATCACATTTAAAATAGTAAAAAAAAATAATAATAAAAATCATTCAGATTATTTCAGAGGAGAAAATAATAAAGAAATTTTTCTGCAACAGCTTTTTAGTGAAAAGAAGTGCTCGGAAGTTTTAAAATATGAAAAACGGATTCTAATAGCTAATAATAGCTTCTATATGATTATAAAAGTTATTGAATTTTTTTTTGTCGCATATAAAAATGAGAATATGTAACCGAATAAATTTTCCAATATTTTTGAATGAAATTATTTATCTCTGTATAAAATTTGTGTTTTAGTATTCTGATAAATTTCTCATTTTTGTTCGAGAATTTGCTGTGTTTAAATATTTGACATGTTTTTCAAACGCATGAAATATTTCGCTCGAGTAAATTGTGAATTTGTACTATAACTTATGGAGTAATAAATCCGGCCATAATTCACAATACTAATTTTAGGTACCTGTGCAATTTAGCTGGTTTGGCAGAAATCCTAGATTCAAATTGCAAAATTGGTAACCATACATTACAAACGCAAGCGTATTGGGTTGCTATACGTAATTGTAACTTGAAAGTTAGGCCAATAAAACGTATTTCATAGAAGTTTATAAAAATTCCGTCTCGAACTTCCTGAAGATTCCACAGTTTGAATTTCTTTGATGTTAAAATATTGCAGGACTTTTACAGTAATTAAACCTTACTTTTTCCACAGTTTTATTTATTGTATGTATCATGAGGCTTGTATGTAGTTTACATGTTACTTTAAGGAGAAATCACAATGTGTCGTCACAGAAATGCATGTATTAATTTGTATTTTAAAAAAAAACGAAACATTTAAATTATTACTAGATGTATGCTATTTTGAATTAAATATGATGTATTTCAAATTGCAATATTTTTCCAAAATAAGACCGCATATGTTGATATCCTTCTTCAGGTCATCCACAGTTTAGAGATAAACAATCACTACATATAAAATTTCTTTAAATTAATAATTTTTTAAAATATTTTTCAATAGCTTAACACAAAAATTTGCGACAGACTGACCACCTGACCGAAATTTCTGCTCATGCTCCTCAGCGCCTAAAATCACGAAAACAGATACAGGCACAATAGGCCTTGGTCCTCTCTGGGTTGTTGCACCACTGAGTTCAGTTTTAGTTTAGTTCAACACAAAAATATTTTATTTTTCTCAATTTCTTTTCTAAGAAATTCAAAAGGAGCTATTTACAAAGTATTTAATTATAATTATTCAGGCATAATCAGATGCTAAAATTACTGGAAATTTGTGTGATGATTTTTTTATCAGTTAAGTCCCAAAGTTTTAAATTTTATTGCCCTTTCAAAAGGTGTTATACCACTGAACGTTTACCTCCAAAACATTTGTTCATCAATATTTTAATATGTACTCAAAAGCATCATTATCTTTCAAATTCCTCAAGACACTTTGGTCTCGTAGTTTAAATGGCCTTTAAGAAGATACGACGTCATCACACATCATACAGACATACAGGTCTGCTGCACTTTGTGGAAAAATGAGTCAAACAGATTCATCGTGATTCATGTTCACGACTTTAAAGGACACCTGTTGGCTGGGCTATGATCAACAAAATAAACAAAACAACGTCGTGATTTTATCTTCACTAATCAGTAACTGCGACACTGTTTCTATGTAACGGTCACACTGTGGAACTACTGTAGAGTGAATTTTGTTAGAGAGAAGAAAATGTGCCTGTGTTTAAGTGTTCTGATTATTGAAATAGGAAAGAAGCACTGAAACTATTCAAAAAAGAATTGCGATATATTTTATACTTAGCTTTTTTATTAATTTTATCAATTTGCTTTAAAATAGCTGGATACAAAACTCTTAAAATCTTTCATAACTCATAAAATAGCTTTTGTTGCAAATTTCTGTATGTAGATTTGATAAGAGATGTGTTCCGAAAGGGCAACAGTTACTTTAAATTTCGTTTTTTTTTTTTAATTTCCTGTTCCAATGTTCATTTCTATGATGTGCAAGTAAAGGCGTTTTTCCTTTAAAATGTAAAAAAATTAATAAAAATCAGTACTTACTTTGTTCTTAAACAAAACATTTACTTATAGCTTCGTTTTCTCTTTGTGACTCTTAAATTTTGTATCACATTATACGATCAATTTTATTTTACACGATGCTTTACAAATCTCTGAGTTGCAATGTTTAAAAGCTAAACATCAGAGTTCGTAAAAACATCAAGATGAATGTGTGAGTTTTTAAATTTATTCAATTTTTTAATATACACATAAAGGACTATACATTTTTAAATAAAACACAGTGATTGATAAATATAAAGGTTAAAACACTTATACTGTTATACAGAACATACACAAAAAATTTCAGCAAATTATTTTCAAAATTTTTTGAGCAATCGCTGTCCCCGTTTGAACTTTTCGATAAAAACACGCGCATTTTAAAGTTTGACATCCTGTGTAAAGTTAGGGCACCTGCTTTTACTAAAACACTTGTAGTTTTTGTTCTAGTGAATGGGAAAGAAAACACTTAGTATTTTTATTAAGCTAGTAAGATGGCTTATAAAATAAAATCATAAAAAATTGGTCAATTTTTGACAAAAATCATGATTTTAGGGTAGTTGGATACCTTAAAGTATTGTTGTTGCTAATGCCATTTGTCTGACGAAGTCAGATCGAAGAGCACGAAATTCATCATGGCAAGGGGATAGATGTACGCCTGTCGTTGGTCTTAGCTATGAGTACTATACAAGTGACAGTACGATTTAGCTCGGTTCCAATCCAATTTCGAGGGAGAATACTCTGGGGAAAGGTCAGGGGTCTTGCACCTCTCATTCCCTGACACCAGCCTCCCGAGAGGACTTGCGACTCGACGGCTGTTTAGAGAACCCCCATGCCGCAAAGGCACTATATAATTACAAACATCCATGTTTTCTCCGGGATTAGAACCCAGGCCCTATGGCACAGCAGTCAGCGTCGCTAACCACTATACCGGATGGGCGACTACAATCTTAAAGTACTTGGGAGTAACTGAGTTCCCATCGTGACCGCTTTTGTTCCATAATAATTTCTATGAATAAGCTACATTTTAACCCATTGAACGATTTGGTGGTTTCGATTGCTGTGTTTTACGACTCGTTATGGTTTATAGATGTAAATAAACAGAATATAAAATGTAAATGGAAATAAAAAATATAGAGTTTCGAGGTCAATGCCTTTGTACAGTTTTAATATTTCTTCATACGCCTTATCAAAATAAGAATCAATCTTTGTTCTAGTATTTTGATATGTTTAAAGTTACCTTCTTAGCTGATAAATGTGGAATCAATAAAATCGAACATTTATGAACCATTATCATATGATGAGAATTTTCACTATAATCGATGTTTTTTATCTCTCTATTCATTTACTGCTACTCATAAATTATTCATATTCAAATATTTATTTTTCATTGCATGAAAGTGTCTTTAATTAATTTAATTGGCAAAAGTATTTTTTAAAAACACTCACTATTTAAAATACAAAAAGAAATGTTACATCAAAACAAATCAAGTGATCAATATACAAAAAAGTAATAAATATTATACACCAAGCAGATACAGATTTAAAGAAAAAGTCATGAAAAAAGTGTTTCTATTATAAAAAGCAAGCAAGCCTTTCACCTAAAAATTCAGAAAATTAATTAGAAAATGGAACAATATCGAGAAATTTTATAATAACAACACTTTTAAGATCCTAATTGCTCTAGCAATTAGAAGACAGCAATTCACTAATTTTTTGCTTAAAAAATGTTCATGATGTACAGAATCCACTTCATTAAAGCGCTTTTCAGGTCGAAGTTGATTTATTTTTAATGATGCATAATTTTTTTGTAAAAAAAAAAAAAATCATGACCTCGTTAAAAAGTTGATTGTTAAATACTAGTAGGATTCAAAAGTTCTCAGACTGACCCTATAACATGGAAAATTCGGTAACCTGAACAAAATGTTTTTAATTTACATATTTAAATGAAACATGCATAAAAGATATTTACATGTGCACCATTTCAACACACATGAATTATGTATTTTAGAAGAAAAGTTCAATTTAAAAAAAATGGATATCTTAATTTATAGTTTTTTTTTTATGAAATATTTTAATATTTTCACAATTTTCTTTCTAATATTCTCTTAGATCTATCACTTACAATTCCGAGCATAGGATTGATATTGCGAATGATACTTTTATTTTTACAATTTTTTTCGTGTCAAGGTCATTATAAAAACAATTGCTTCTAACTTTGAAGATTTTTTTAAAAATAACTATTAACATAAATACTTATTCCACACACAGAATCATCAAACTTAAAAAAAACAATGCCTGGGTGAATTATCAGAGACTATGCTTCTTCATACATACATACTTTTTTTGGAGAACAAAAATATTTAAAATCTGATTTCACATCAACAGAGAAACCAAACTACTCATTTACTAAACATTGATGAAAACCCGTTCTCCCATGCACTGCTGAAATGTGGGAAATGACTGAGAAAAACAGAGACGCTTGCTATAATTGAAAGAAGAATTTTAAGATGCATATTCGGGGAAATTAAATGTGTGGCAGAAACTGGAGAAGTGAAGCCCAGTGGCTGATTGGTAGTGTATCGCGCTTCCACGTCACAGGTCCGGGGTGCAAATTCGGGGCTGGTCAAGATCGACTCAGTCTTTCATCCCTTCAGTGGGTCGATAAATGAGTACCGAGCTTGTTTGGGATTAAATACTGGGGGCTTCGCGTCAGACTGATCACTTGACCTACACATCTGCACATGCACTCCAGCGCCTAAGATCACGCAAACTGCGATAGGCGTGGTAGGCTTTGGCCATGGGCTGTTGTGCCCCTGAGTTCAGTTCAGTTATATTGGAGAAGAGAACCAACTCGAAAATTTATAAACAATTTAAAAACCAAACATTAATAAATGTATAACACAATATAAAGGATTATTAATAAAAACACTTAGTAATATGTTAAACTTAATACACCGAACTGTGTAAAAAAATTTTGGTTAAACCATCTCGTACTCGGAAAAGAGGAGAATGAAAACTTTGGTGGATTGACTTCCAGGAAAGACTGAAGGTGACAAAATAGAAAATGTTTTCCAAGGAACAGAGCGTGTCGGAATAGAATTTTGAGGAGGTTCAAGGGCTATTCGAGACTGTAGAAGAAGCTTTTGAAAACCTGGCCAATGCTCTAGTTAAGTAGTTGACCAATATATTGTTTTTTTTTAAAAAATTATTTTGGATTGATTAGATCTAAAACGGCAACATATGTGAGGAGTGTCCGAAAACTAAGTACTATTTTGAAAAACTGGAACAAAATACTGTTTTCAAAAAAAAAAAAAATTTTTTTTACATGAAAGAACATGTCAAAAAATATTTTTCAACGTAGTTACCACCATTGTTCAGACAATTGTCATATCGAGAAATTAACTCGTCTATACTCTCTTTAAAGAAAGATGACACCATTAAATAATTTTCTAAATTTGTGGAAACTCATTACAAAGCAATATCTTAATGCGAATCATCTGTTTTCATGAATTTTCTCATTCACTTTTTGAACCAAACCATCATTAACAACATAAGGTCGACCACTCCGTGCATCGTCATGAACACTGGTCCGCTCATCATTGATTTGTCGAATCCACCTTCTCACCAACCCATAAATCATCACATTTTCACCATAAACTTCTACATGTCGGAGAGTAATTTCAATGGGCTTAACGTTCCTTGAGTTCAAAAAACGGTATTCAGAACGCACTTCACAGTCGGTGGGATCGGCAATCGTCTTAACCCTCTGTTAGGCGCACGAAGCTTTCAGATGCATAGTAAAAATAGTTTCGGTGTTGAATCCACATGGTGGGTTGGAACACGTGCCTCCTTCTTTTATTTACCTTTCGTCACTAACCCTAGAATTCAATGTCAAGGACAAGTACGATTTCTTCATATTTCGGGTGGCGGGGGCCATTGAATCTGATAGATGCAACGCGCCCAATAAAGTCAGTTTTTAAAACTTTGTGCTTTTTCGTTAATTTTGATTTTTTTCTCGTAAAAAAGTGTAGTTTTCAGTCTTGTGTACGAAAATAATTCGAAACAAGAACTTTGTAACTTTTGTTTATTATCTTTTTTTTGCAGGGAGTTGAGATACTTCTGACGAATGCTGCTCGCCTAGCCAGTGGCTGTATTTTATTCAATCCACAACGTAGCTGGAATAAACTCCTAAAATATCTGTATGGAAATCAAAACCACTCAGATCCTAGCGCTTATATCTAGGAAAGCTAGATCACGAACTTTTGAAAGAGCACTTGCGAAGACGGTTTGAGTGTAACATTCACATGCCTCGTTCATTTCGAATTAGGACTGAAGTAATATATGATATACAACGCCCCATTCAAAACGAAAATTCAAGAGAAACATCACCAGGAACTTAGAAAAAAAGGTACTGTTCCTTTTTGTCAAGGACATCAAGAAAAGATTATTAAAATTTTGTAATGCATTATAGCAGTGCTTCTCAAATTTTCAATATTCGTGACTCAAAATTCAATCATCATTTTCATCGAGTCTCCTTCAATACAATAATAATGTGTATTGAATTCAATAATACTATACTTTGGCACTAAAGCTGCAATACTTTAACCTTTTATGTGCCACCGATGTATATAAACGTCTGACTCAGCCAAAGCATTAATTTTGTGGGCGTATATATACGTCTTTCCGCGAAGTACGGTATTTTCTGTGCTCTGCTATCCATAAAATTATTCTGAAGGCTTTGAAATGCAATAAAAAGCTCTTTACAGTGTTTGTGAAGGATTTACTTATTTAAGAGGATTTGCTTATTTATTCCTTTTTTCTCCCCTTCCCTTCTCCCTCTCAAAAATATCAAATTACGTGCATCTACGTGAAAAACGTTGGCATTGGGGAGCGAATCGCGTGACTTTTAATCGGAGGAATTCAATATAAAGCATACAAATTATCAAGATAATTGTTAATAAAAGCCCATGTGATCACTGGTAATTATTAAACTTGTTCTTAACTTAGTATTTTTAAAATAATAATAAGATACATTGTACAGCACTGATTCATTTATAAGTGTATTTTATCAGTGTAAAGTGTATCAGTTTATATTTTATTATATCTGAAAGTATTTTGTTTGTTTACTTCCAATAAATTTTTTTGTAAAATTTTTTAAATAATTTTTTTTTTGTTTTCAGCTTTTTAATATGCTCGCGCCCCCCTCGTAGAGTTATCACGCCCTCCAAAGGGGGCGCGCCCCACAGTTTGAGAAACGTTGCATTATAAAAAATGATTGCAAGAATGTAGACTTCCAACAAGGGATCTTAGAATGCAAGCAGTAGCAAGCATAATAATTCAAGCATAAATAAGCGTTACCTTTTTGATGATTTTTTGTATAAATATCTCAATCCCTAGATAATTCTGTTTTAAATATTATTTTATGTCAAATATATTTTAATGTCAAATATCACCAATAAAATGATTAAATCCTCTTCAAACGTAAATATGAGGGAGTGCATCTTAGAAATGCAGCGTGCCTATGGATGGAATGTGTTTTGAAGCGCGCCTAGCGGAGAGTTAAACATTTTGAAAGCCCACTAACACGAGTAAAAACAACACAATATGGTGGTAATGACGTCACTGTGTGTGCTGACAATCATCTAGAGACACGTATGTTCAAGGATTGAACTCCGATAACAATGGAGTTTCGGTAGAACGAAATGGTACTTTGTTTCAAGATACGTACAGTAGATATAGCTGCAATATTCTTGTAGAATTGAACCGGAAAATATATAAATTTATCACAACATATGTGAAAGATAAATTGATTAATAAATATTTCGGGATAGGCCAATTTGATCTGTAAAGCTTTTAATCGAGTATTGCATGTTTTAATGGCATATTCATTCTTGAGAACTGCTGTTGCTTTAAAAATTCGAATTCTAAGCGATAGAAAAACATGCATTTTGAGACGTTCGTTGCATGAATATTTAAAATAACTCAAAGAGGAAAATATGTAACTGATATTTATACATGCATCAGATAGATAATGATTTCTGTGGTATTTGCAATTTATTGCTGCCGATCTTTACCTATCGGAAATTTGAATGAATTTCTTGGAAGAAATGTTGTGTTTTTTCCCCTTTTATGGAGTTTATAACTCGATAAATATTCATTTTGAATTTCGTGTTGCGTAGTGATCGACCCTGTGCGTAAACTTCTATGTATTTACTTTGTTCAGGTGAAGTTTGAAATAAATATTTTGTCTCATGACATCCAAATGCAAATCTAACGTCAATGCACTTTATTTTTAAACTTTGGGAAGGATTTATTTTTAGCAGAGAGTGTTCATGTTTTGTAAAATTAATTCTATCAAGTACTATAAAAAATTTTTTTAAGTCAATTTCTACTTAGGTCAACAATTTTATTTCGGTTACTTTTTATTAAATAGCTACAATTAATATAAATATGTCAGAGCAAATGGCAGAATCACAATATTAAGTAACAGAACAAAAAGCGAGCTTCCTTGCAATTTTCCATTTTCCTTTCTTATATAGTGTTGGACTATTTTTACAAGCTTTCATTTAACTTGCAATGCAATTTATTCGGGTGGAAGCTTGCAACTCAATTTTGAAGCTGATGTCTTCAATCGGTTGAGCTGAAATTTTGTATACACGTTTAGCTTGGATAATAATGCATGTTTTGAATTGCCAATATTGTAATTAGTGTTAAAAAGATATTAATTAAAAACCTTAAAACGTATAATTGTTTTACTCCTGTTGGCTTTTTATTCGGCCAAGCAACTTATCGGATTGTGCTTAAAGAAATTCCGATTTTTCTACCTTTTTTATAAAACCATCTAATCCTTTCTATCAAACTCAGACAAAAAATAATTACATAATCGGAAAAATCATTTATTTCGCCACGATGCGGTATGATTCTATTTAAAAAATAATTATTTTCTATTTTTTACGATTTTTTTTGTAAATGAGTCAAAATCGATGCGTTTTCATGAAAATTATTTCTAAATCGATCCGTATGAATTTTTTTCGTGTTAATGAATCGATATTCTGCACTAAAAAGTTCAGGCTTTTCTCTTTTAGAATCAGTCAGTCAAAAAATAAAATGCTGAAAACCTTTTTTACAACTTTTCAAAAAATAGTGAAATTTTTAACTAAATATTTAATAACTTCGTCATTTTTAAAGATAATCGGACGAAACTTTTTTTTCGTTTGTAGAATAGTATTGTCCAAATTATGTAGAAAGATTGAAAAAATTGGCTTAAAATTACGGATGTTAAAAAAAAGTGTGTTTTTCATTTTTAATAAAACATAGTAAAAGCAAAAAAAAAAAAAAAAAAAAAATTCGTTTAATAAATTTATTTAATTTTGTTTTGTCCACCTACGTTGCTGTCTTCTTACAGTTATACTCCCCCCCCCATTATCCTTTTGTTGAGAGCCCGAGTGAAATATGTATCATATGTATGTAACGTGGCGGGAAAAAGATTGAGTACCTCTGAGCTAGACTGTTCAAAATTAACCGGCAAACGAATTTGCAACAATGATATGTTGAATGAGATGAACAGACTGAGAAACCTGTCCAGCAATAACTAAAAAGTAAAAAAATAAATTAAAAGCAAAAAAAGAAAACTTTTTTTAAAATCTAGCTAGAAAGAATAAAATAAACTTTTTTTTTAAAACTTGTTTTGCTATCAACTTATAAGGTCATTACACAATTTATGATATAAAAG
>BMAV01000443.1:106569-119289 GCA_019973955.1 Trichonephila inaurata madagascariensis
GCAACTAATTTTTTTTGTAAAATATCATTTAATATTTATTATATATTTTATTATAAATATTATTTATTAATATAAAATATATTTATAAAATTTAATATAATTATTTATATATAATCAAAATAATTTTTTTATTTTATAAAATACAAAATAATTACAAAAAATATCATTTAATATTTAATAAACCTTTCATAAATAAATTTCTTTAATTAAAAAAATAATTAAATGAATTGAAGGAAAAAAAATGATCGCGTGGAATCGAACCCTAACCTCCAGCATCGAAAGCAGACGATTTACCAATCAAGCTACGAACTCGTTGCGGAAAATTAAAATTTAATTGTATAAAAGCTAGGCATGAATTTCGAAGGCTGATTTCTCCGAATTGACTAGCCATTCGAAGAAATAACATTGAGGGGTGAACACCCTAAAAAATAATACTACTATTACACCAAGTCTCGATCCCAAATGAATTTCCTTAGTCGTGCCCTCTCCTTGTTAGTACTGTTAAATTAATTAAGAAATACCTTCTCTTCAGTTCTGATACATTTGTAAGTGTATTATATTTGTGTAAATATCTATTTTTTATTATGTAAGGATGTGTTTTGTTTGTTTACTTTCAATAAATAAATAATTTTTTAAATAATCTTTTGTTTTCAACTTTTCAATAGGCTCGCACCCCCCTCGTAAGCTTATCACGCCCCACAGTTTGAGAAGCGCTAGTGTAAGAAATTTCTTTCTTTCTTTTTTTTCCTTCTTTTTTCTTTTCTTTCTTTTTTTTTGTGTGTGTAGTACATGGCAAATTTACTATACCTAGACCCAGCTTTTATGACCATAACTCTTGCAGCTCAAAAATTATTGGGGGTAACAACGGACTTTAGTGGGTATCCTGTACATAGGCATAATATTATTATTGCAGATGTATTTTACAAAAAAGGAGAACGTATATTGAAATATACCATACATTTTTCAATTTTTGACAAAAAATTGGATTTGAAAAATTTGTTCTTTTACATGCACACAAACATGGAACTCCATTAATGATAAGTTAAAATAGGCTTCATTAAGGTAAAATAAACAATTTTATTGCATATTGTTTTTTTAACGGGGGCTGCGCATTGTTATTTTTAACCTTTGCAGATCTAATACATTCCCCAGGATTCGGTATACTTTTTAGTGCGGCCCCATATAGGATATATCAATTACTGCAAGTAATTGTGACGCCCAGTTTCCTCTCCAGAGGGAAGCACCCCTGACGGTTCGAATTTTGTTCTAGGATTTTAATTTTGTTGGAGCACCCAAACCAAACAGGCATTCAAGGGATTTTTTACATGTCGTATAATCATACAACATGAACGCTGTCGATTTTCTGCATCATTTAAATCCACTGACTTAGGTTGGGGTCGAAAACAAAACCTTAGGTGCAGAAAGGACAGTGACAAACCAAATACGCCACTCAGTCGGTGATTGCATATTCTCTCGCAATTATATCACATGTTTTTCGTATATATTAATACATAGAGAGTAAGAGATTTATTGGGTTATGGGGTCTTCATGTTCTCACGGAAGAAATTTGAATCGCTGTGTTTATGTCTGTGAATTTGCTACTCAGACGTCAAGAACATGATCCATTTTTGAAGTGTATCCTTACTAGGGACAAGAAATAAGCTGTCTATATCAATGTCAAACGCAACAGATCATGGAGTTAAAAAGATGAACGGACTCAGAGCATTCAGAAAGCCAATATCCATCAAAAGAAGGTGTTGCTATCTGTTCGGTAAGATTGTAAAATTATTTTTTTTTTACCTTACAACCCAACAATTAATTCTGAAAGGTACTGTCATCAGCTGGGCAAATTGAAATATTCATCTTAACGAAAAAAGCCAGAATTGATCAAAAGAAAAAGTGTAGTGTTCCACCAAGATTATGCGAAACCTGATACGAGTTTGGTAACTCGTTAAAAAGCTTTTACTGCTCCAATGGGATATACTGCCACACCCACCCTATTCTCCAGATCTGGCACCATGTGGTTGTTATTTGTTCTGATCTCTACAAAATCTTTTAGATGGTAAAACCTTTACTTCAAATGAGGAAGTCAAAACCCTTCTGGATCAGTTTTTTGCCAGCAAAGAACTAATGAGCGTGGAATCATGCTAATGCCAGAAACAGGGTGAAAGGTATTGGACTAGAATAGATAATGTATAACTTCGTAAAATATTTGTTCACTACATGAAAAATGTCTTTCGTTTTCATCAATAAAAAAAATGAAATTACTTTCCTAACATCCCAATATCATTTATACTTCAATATGAGAAAATCTGCATTATTAGGCATGTTCTTGTTGAAATATGATTACGATAGACCTAACAGAAAATAATATAAAGCCTGAATACTTTATTTTTGTTAAAAATTATCAGATTATCAATACATTGATATAAGTATTTGATATGCAGCCAACATAGTTTTTCTTATGAAAATATATGAATATATATATTGGTTATAGACAATTATATATATGTGACGAACCTCTATAAAATTATTGGTTGTTTTACAAAGTTGGTGTTATAGGTTGCATTGACAATGGAATTAATCACTCTGTTTTCTGTGATACTTCTTATTTCTTTTCAGATGTCTAGACGACACTTTTCCTTAAAAGGTGATATCTTCCAAGATCCTCATAGTTCTGAATAAATGCATATGATTTTCAAAGATATTTCAGGTCCTTTCAATGATTTTCTAGTACCTTTGTGAATGCAAATGTTTGCATTTATTTTCTTTATATTCATGTGTAAGTATTTCAATAGTTCTCTTTTAGTTCCTATGAAGTTCTATTATGAATTTCTGCAAATAAATATTATAAAATTAGCATTGAATTTTTTTTATATATATTGTGTGGTTGTTTTTCTGTGGTATTATTATTGATTTTAAAACATACGTTTTTAAATGAAAAATGCATGAGATAGAAAAAAAAATATAATTTTATACGTTTTAAAATTATTCAAATGCATTCGATCATGAATTGATATTAGGTCTTTTAGATGTTGAATATAGAAATGGTGAAAGTGTTTCTACGATTTAGGTAACAAATTTCGGAATATTTTAGAGAATCAAAATGGTTTGATGAATGAGTGACTGATTTTGAAAGAAAGTTTTATTCGATTTTTGCATTTGATTTTGATTCAGAATTTAGATAGAAATATTTTTTGGAAATCCTAGAAAGAGAGAGTCATTTGTCGTTTTAATTTGCGTCTTTTTTGCAGCTTCCCACTTGCGGGGGAGGGGATCACCAAAAATTTTTAGATTTTTAATTATAAGAATTTTCTAACCATGCTCTGTAATAACAAATACCTAAAAACGTTTTTGCTCAACTTCAAATAATGAAAGAGTGTACCTATGAAGCTATTGTTACTTTTCAATTCCTACTATTCGCTAACACTCTCTATTTATTTATTTATCTTGGTGGAATTTTCAATCGTTAATAAAATACATTTTAAAGCCCTCGATTGAGCTGAAATTTTAAAAACAGGATTATTTTGGATGAAAATATATTAATTTAATTATAATCAATAAAAATTAATTGATTAAAACTAATTGTTCAAAGAATTAAAATTCAGCCACGTTGGCTTCATTTTTGGTAACAAAGCGACCCATTTGGTGACTTGTGCCAAACCGAAATATTTTTGTTCTCACGTTTTACAGCATTCAGTTCAACTTAAATTTTATATACACGATTGTTTTGGATAACAATACGATACTTCAATGATAATTTATAAAAATTAATTACCACTTAATGTTGTGATTCTGTCATATGTATGCCCCTCAGGGGGCTCACCTTCTTTAGGTGTGTACGGGTGTCACAATTCCGAGGTACCCTAGTGATCTTTTCCTTTTCCAAAGGGGTTTACTATCTTCGGTAAACACGGGTGTCACGACCCCGGGGGACCCCAGTGATCCTTCTCTATTTTCGACCCTTCATCGTGTCATCCAATTTCTTCTTTTCTTCTTTTCCCGTCTAGACCACAGACCTATGAATGTTTGGCGCAGTATAGCCAAAACTGGCTCTTGCGCTATGAAACACCAAACTCATCATCATCATCTGTCATATGTATGAATATATTTCTATTAATTGTAACTATTTAATAAAAACTAGCTGAAATAAATTTTTTCTTTGTTGACCTAAGTAGGAATTGAATTAAGAAAATTTTTTTATATACTTGTTTCAATTCCTACTATTAGCTTACACTCTCTATATATTTATTTATTTATTTTATCTTGGTGGAGTTTTCAATCGTTAATAAAATACATTTTAAAGTGCTCAATTGAGTTGAAATTTTATATACATGCTTATTTTGGATGACAATGCAGTAATTTTATTATAATTAATAAAAATTAATTGATTAAAACTAATTATTTAAAAAATTACAAATACAGCCACGTTGGCGGCTTAGCGACCCTTTTGGCGACGTGTGTCAAAACTTGAAGAGGTTTTTTCCTCACGTTTTAAAGTATTCAGTTGAACTGAAATTTATATACTTGATTGTTTTGGATGACAATACGATACTTTAATGATAATTAATAAAAATAAATTACCACTTAATGTTGTGTTTTTTTCATATGTATCTACATATTTGTATTAAGTGTAACTATTTAATAAAAAGTAGCGAAAATAAAAATTTTCTTTGTTGATCTCAGTAGGAATTGACTTAAAATTTTTTTTTATATTACTTGTTAATGGTCTGAAACATATCAAAACACAAGTTTCATCAAATGTGGATATAAAAATTAAATTTTACATCTCAAAATCCATGCTTTACTAATGAAGACCAGGAAAATTGCAAATTACATTAAAAAAAAATTAGACTGTGAGGAAAAGGAGAAAAAAATACATACTTGAAGATAACACTGGCACAGGCGTCGGCAATTGCTTGGAGAGAAGAGTCAAACTGCAAGTGAAACAAAGTAACTAACCTCGGTCAAGTGACGAGTTCAGGACACCTGAGTTAGCACCTCCTTCTCTTAACTACGAGACCACACCAACGGGAGATCTCCTCTACACAGTGGGTCTTCAGTCGACTCATTGCAAGAACAACTATTGTTAACCTTTTGAGGACGGCTGGCCGATCTAACTGCCAAGAGGAACACATCCTTAAAAGACGGCTCTGGCCGCTGTAGCGGCCACGCAATACTGTCCCCTCTTAACAGCTTTCGAAACAGCATGAGGCCTATTACAGCCCTGGAACATCATTTGCTTGACCTGTTTCTTTTGTATTTAAAAGGGAGGAGGATACAGTTCCCTCTTTCAACCGTATCTAGAAGTCCCTCTTTTTTCCCTTATGCTTAAAATAATATAATGTTAGTAACTAACTTTCAATCTGTAACGGTTACTGTATATATATATATCCAGGTTCTTCTACTAATCCTCTTAGGGAAACTGATTTATAACTGTGATTTTAGTTTAAAACCGCTTTCCGTAGAGGTGACTTGATTTTATGCAAATGTCCCTACTATTTAAACTATGACGTTGGGTATGTAAGGTTAATGGTTAATCGTTGATAGTTAATCATGAAATAAAAGAATAAGAAAAGGTGAACTGCGACTGGAAGTTCATGCTTCCGAAAATTAATATTTGTCGTAGAATCCACCCGGATTTGTGGAAGTACAATTGGAGCTGACTGAGCTATCGGGGTTCGAGAAGGACCGTCCTAAGGAGCTCCGACTGAAGCTAAGTGATTTTCAATAATCTTTTATATAAGATTAAGTTTTAGGATTTCAGATTGGTCCCAGTGAGTGAGTAGATATTAACGTCGCACTGTTCAGTTAAACTAGGGCTTTTGGCGACGGACCTCGAAATTTTGAACCATGGTAAAGTGGCGTGGACGACACTTTGACTTTTAAAATTGATGTTCATTTATTCCATATTTGAATAGACTGTCAAACACTTGTGTCAATCAAAAGGAAGGTTGATGAAATGATCATAGAAATATATTTCTAAATCTTTTTAAAAAATTGGCCTTCCTAGAAACTTCTTACGTTCCTTAAATTATGATTTCTAATTCAGCGTAAATTGTATCTATCTCATTTCTACGAAAATTGAAAAATGACTGTCGATATACTTCGAAAATGTTCTTCTTTTAGGGTGTCGTGACTACCTCCTGGAAGTCATTAGAGAAGATGGATTCTAAAAAATGACTCATGTCAGTAGCACATAAATTGCGTAACTGATTTTCGAGCTATTGCGAAGGATATAAAAGGTTGTAAGAGTCAACAAATAGCACTTTTTTTCATCTTAAAGTACTCTATTTGAATCATTTTTTGCAATTTTTTCTGAGAAGTTTTTCTTTATTTCAAAACGAATTTTTGTACGATTGATTATTTCCAAAACATTTCTGCTGTTGAAATTTCTTAGAATAAGAAGTTAGATTTATTTCAAGAATATCCCAGATCATTTGTGCATACGTAAAAAATTTCATTTCGCTATTCTCTTAGAATTATACCCTTTTTTGAGTTTTTCTATATATTTTAAATTATTATACAGATTACTTGAGAAGTTTTTTGTATATTAAAAGACCAAAACATACATATAAAATTCAAATTAAGTCTCATATTTCATTAAGAATCTTCGTAGTTTCTAATAACAAGATTTTTTTATATGGTGACTATTAACTGAATATTTTGATTGATGTCAGTTCGAAAGAGGTTGTCATTTATAAAATGTAAAAAACTTTTTGTCGTTCTGGACAACCATTTTGAAATACGACTTTGAAATTCACTACATATTTTTCTACGTATTTTCAAATTCGAATACAAAATTCTCCATTGAACAATGTAATATTATGTGTTTATAGAAGAAAATATTACGCTATATGAAAATTATATATAATCTTAAAAAAAACTGCAAGAGGTGATATATATGTTTCAAATATTATTAATGCTCAAATTAGTTTTTCGCAAAATCTTGTTTCTAATCTATGGTGTTCTAAATTTAAAAGACATATTAGGTTTTAAAACATTAAGTTCCTATCCTGAAATTCAACCGCTTAACGAACAGTTTGTCTTTGAAATAATATCCTTATAAATCATTCAAAATTTCTTATATAAAGACTTGTAATCATTCTAAATACGGTTAAGGTATCTAACTATGTTCAGAACCGTGATTTTAAAAAGAGCATAAATGGATAATTTTCATGATATTTAGTGTCACTTAGATTAGAATACATATATAAAATTGTTTTAGAGACATTTTGACAAAAAAATTTTATTTAAATACAATATTTTGACAAAAAATGAACTTAGATTTAATCTTTTTTTCAAAATGTTCTCCTTTTATAAAAAATGCTTCTAAAAAATGATATTTTTCTTATATAAAATAAAGACTTAAAGTAAATATATTTCAAAAATTCTAGTTCAACCTCTGAACAGATAAAATATTATAATAGAAGCATTTTTCACAAAAGAAGAATATTTTGAAAATGGGTCATTCTATGTTCATTTTTTGTCAAAATATTGTACTTAAATAATTTTTTATTGTAATACTATTCTTAAAACCATTTTACATACATTTTCTAATCTAAGTGACGCTAAATATCATAAATATTATCCATTTATACGCTTTTGCAAAATAACGGTTCCGAACATGGTCGGATACCTTAAAGAATAATAATAAAAGCATTCTTGCACATTTTTTTCTATTAAATAATTAGATGATCTGAAATATTTAATTTCCTTTAATTAATTGCATATTTTCTCAGCTTTTGGACAGCTGTAACTTATGTTGTTCTAATTTTGATGTTTAGAGTTTTAATCGATATAAACTGTGTTTGAGCGATATAATACTTAACATTTCTTTTTTAATTCTCCTTCTTTTTCGTTTTTCATGTTACTTAAAGTAACATACAAATATAATTTTAAACTATTTGCCTTTGTTTTAAGTATGCATTATATTTTTTAATTATTTGATTTTATTATTTTTTTTCCAATTTTTTCTTTAATTGGTGGCTGTAATTTTCTTCACTCAATTGATGTAATTTTAAATGTTAAACAGTATCATTTGGGGTTTTTTTTAAAATTGTTTTTATTCTTCGCTGTATATTTTGATAAATAATTGCTATCTTATTTCTAATTTCCTAAAATCATATATCTTTCGGATTAAATTTTTTAATAAATTCTGCTTGATTTTTTCTCTGTCTTAAAATATGGCCTGCTTTCATACTGAAAAACAAATACTGACTTCAAAATTAAAAATATTTGCATATTTCTTACATTATGAGATATAAAATAAATTTAAATAATCACTTGTACATTGCGTTTTTGTAAACAAAAACAATTCTTTTTATTTTTTCAAATTACTGACAAAAAAAAAGTTGTTTTTTTTTTCATCTCAACTTTATTAAATAAAAGTATCAGTTTTTATTGAAAAAGAATCTCTATTTGATTTTTTTCTTTTTTTGTGTGTGTATTTTTTGTGTCTAAAATCTAATTCGCTTTTTAATAATCATCTCAAATAATTGCGTAATTCCCAAAATTCATTCGAAAAGGCATACAGTACGAGTTTTATCAATGTTTAAATAACACCTAAATTGTTACCACACAGAAATTGACGTGCTCTTAGAATGTAGATATGCCTATAACACAGTGCTTAATATAAACCAACAGTCAAAAAGTTTTGAAAATCAGCTCCCTTTATTTTATCTAAATACAATTCGAAATATTACGAAATTCAAAATTTGTAGAGATTCCTTTGAAAAATTGCAGTTGTCACGTTTTCAGACATTAGAAAGAAAATAAATATGTAATGGAGTGAAGGATCAGAGCTAGGAATTTATTTCGAAGGACATAAAATTTCAGTTTCAAAGAAAGTTTCTCCTATTATCCTTTCTCTCTACTCATGTTATTCAGCAGCAGGTCTATTTTCAGTGAACTAACACAAACTCTTCCAGGACTATTCTTTTGAAAGCGTTCTCTACGAGAAAGAAAATGCGGCGACTGTCTTTATTTCTTGAGGACAAGAATGTTAGTCGATGCTGCTTGGAGAAGCAGTAGGAGAGGAAACCTTTTATCGGATTGTCCTTTTATCAACTTATACTGAGATAGCCTCTGCTGTATAAACAATGGAAAATGCTCTACCTTTCATGTTCCTCATCCCACGACTTACTATTTACGTATGTAATTGAGAAAATGTAGAAACAAGAGATGCAACTAGAGAAAGATCGCATTAAAATACCGTGAAATTTGTTCGAAGTCAGAAGGAGACTGAAATATTTTATCGTGTGAAAAGAATTTCGTGTAAAACAATATATTTTTTTTTATTGAAAACAATTATAAAATCCCCGTGCACCACAAAGTATCACACGGGGCTTACAGAAGTAAGTATTAAACACACATTCAGGGGAAACAAAAAATAAATTTAAAAAAAAATAAATAAATAAAAATTGAGGTTAAGAAGAAATACAAATATTTATAACAAATTCACAAAATTTTTTTAAAGCATTTCTGGTGGAAAGAAGTTGGTGAAAATTTGGAGGCCAATTTATATTAAGTCCCTTGAAAGCCAGTCTTAGGATCTTTCTTCCTCTGACAAACTTGGAACACAGAAGGAGCACATGTTCCACGTTTTCCTCGCCGCCAATATTACAATAACAGGAAGATGACGGAACTAAATTAAATTTGTTCAAGTAGCTTTTGAAATGACCATGACTAGTGAGAAATTGGGTTATTTTGTAGTTAGTGTAAAAATGATGGCATGACAGTCTCTTATTAATGGTTGTAAAAAATTTCTTTGTTATGCTCCCTTTATTAGAAATGAGATATTCTTGGTTCCAAGACTTCACCATTCTTTCTTTCGTGATCTTCTTGTAAAACGATTTAGGAATATTAACGTCAATGTCAATTTTGCGCTTGGTTGCAGCCTTTGCAAGCCAATCGGCTCGCTCATTCCCAAAAACGCCTGTGTGTGTAAAAGAGAATATTGAGAATAAAAAACCCGTATTCAACAAAAATAAGTTTGCTTGAGTACATTTTATTTACTCGGATATGTATATAGGTATATGTTTGACAAAAATCATTGAAACAAAAACATTCACAATAACTTAATAAAGTTAATACAAAACTTAGCAATACCAAAATCCGTATAGATTTCCGTTTTCGTCTTCTGTTTTTGATCAACAGCCTTAAGAAGCTCTATCTTCATTTTAAGAAGAATAGAAGTTTGGTTTCTTCTTGAGCTTTTGCAATTGTACTCATAAAAAATTCTTCCAAAAAAGGAAGGGAAAAAAAAGCGCGAACCAAAATCACTGATTTTTCCTCACACTGCAACGTACTAGACACCGAATTCCAAAGCCAACTCATAAGTGATAAGATGTTTTGTGTGACATTTACAGGGGAGGAGGGGAAAAGTAACTTAGATAAACAAAGTTGATTCGTGTCACAGGTTTTTCCGAGGGTATTTCAAAGCCAAGTTAGCCTCCTTTCTACGAATCATGTAAAACCACCTCCCTTTTTCATTTCACACCCCTCTTAAAACTCGCCTGCACGGCTGGTGTTTTCCGTATTTTATCCATTCCCAGAAGGGATATCTTTTCGTGTAAGGCGACTTTCATTTCGTGTTAAGAGAAAAAATGCATGAAAATGCATAGTTTTTCGGGACTATTGTATTATTTCGTGATAACTAATATTTTATCTTAAGCGTTTTCGTTTTCCGGTATAGTGGTTAGCGACGCTGACTGCTGTGCCGTAAGGCCTTGGTTTGAATCCTGGAGAAGTCATGGATGTTTGTTAATTATATCGCCTTTGCGGCATGGGAGTACTCTAAATAGCCGTGGAGCCGCAAGTCCTCTCGTGTTGTTAGTGGAAGGGGACGAGAGGTGGGAGGCCCCTGACCCAACGAGGGTGTTCTCCCTCCAAACTGGGGAGGAACTGATCTAAAAATCATACTGTCACCTGTATGGTAAAATATAGTCTAACAAACTTAATTTTCTCAATTACATGTTTTTTTTGTTGCAATATCCTTTAACACGAAAAAATATTTCAGTCCCTTCAGTTCGTGTTGAATAATTTTCACTGTATTTTAAAATTAATGTACTGTTCTACTCCTGGAATGGTTAAGTTCAAATTGCCTTCGAAATTTAGTCTTAAGCATTTCACAAAATAGAACTGTAGTTGAGTTTTTAAAATGCTATTTTTCTCCATCGAAATTATTTCTATAGATATATCAGCCGTTACTTATCCTTTTCACTGGATATTTTTTGATGTCGTATGACTATTTGATGTCCATAAGTTATTGATACCAAAGTCCTAGTATAAAACTTTTAATTATATTGAAAATTATTCTTATAGCTCTTGCCACTTGATTTAAAAAGGACAGGATTTCAATTCCTAAAATGGTATAATTATACTTTACACTCTCCCCCCTCACCGTCATAACACTTCATCAGTGCCTATTTTCACTAAACCCGTTCTTAGCGGATCTCTAATCAGGAAAAGAAACACTTTTGCCAACTTTCAAGCACCATAAGTACAATAGTTCAAAAATGGGAATTCTTTTTACTATGCGTTGCTTCCGCAACCCCACTTAGGAGTCTTTCGGTAAAACATATTGTTAGCAGATCTCTATTGCAGAAATGAGATCTGCATAAGCCAATTAGTTCCGGAGATCTCATAAGTGAAGGAGTGAGTGAGTCACCGTTATCATATAGATAGATAAACTAAAACGGAACTCAGTGGTGCAACAGCCCATGAAGGCCAAGGCATACTGTGCCCGATTCAACTTTCGTGACCTTGGGGGCTGAAGTGCATGAGCAGATGTTCCGGTCAGAGTTACGTGAAACCCCAATAGTTAGTCCCAATCGTTAATGATATCCCAGTCGATAAATGATCACCAAATAAGCTTGGTACTCATTTATCGACCCATTGCAGGGATAAAAGTCAGAGTCAACCTTGCCCAGCCCGGAATTTGAACACCAGACCATCGGAGTGGAAGCGCGGTTTGCTACCACTCAACCACTGGGTTTCCATATAGATAATATAGGTTGATAAATCAAAATTTTTCTGAATATTTCTGGAATTTTGGTTTTCATATTTTGTCGATTTGTTTATGTAAAATTAGTACCTAGAGGCAAATGAATTGTAACGGTGTTTTTAAATTAATGTTAATATATTTTGAATAAAAATTATATCCCGTTAATTGTATAATTGTAGCTCTTTTGACTTATAACTCCTTAGATCATATTTTTCTTTTCTGAAGCAATGACACAAAATTTACGTACTAACATAAATGCATGTATACTAATTTCTTTTTCTTTTTAAAAAAAAACATGTTTAAAATAGTTTTGATACAATCATTTTTCCCTAATACATTCAGTGAATGTAGTAACCACTTTTTAGTAAGCTGTCTGCTCCCCCACTTTTCTTGCCCAGCACCCTAGGTGAAAAGACTAGGGGCCACTTCTTCAAAAAGGTTGAAAGATAAAGCACACCCACCTTAGCTGCTGTCCTTTTATTCCGTCTAACACATGGCTGTGCTACACAAGTCTGTACAGGAGAAATGCCAGAAATTGTGTACTATGTGTCGGAGAGACCTATCGATTTATGGTCGTCCATATAACATTCGCTTTGTGGCAACTAGATGGCCGGGGGCCGTATGGGACTTAACCCTGAAAAAAAAATGATATTTGAGACAATGACTTGGGGCTCTTTCTGCAAGTCTATGTTCTTGCCAATAAGAAACAGAAG
>BMAV01000443.1:120182-149190 GCA_019973955.1 Trichonephila inaurata madagascariensis
TTTTTCATTAGCCCTAATTTCACTTTAACCTAATGAAATTTTTCGAAGAACTCCAGTAAAGATAAATTCTCTTTTAAATAATTCATAATACAACCCACACAGGGCGCTCCAAATATTAAGACAAACACGAAAAAACTTTCCGGGTGTGTTTTAACAGAAAAGAAATAAATAAGAACTGACGATATTGATTTTGTTTGTTGAAAGGCCATCCGTTTCTTTCCTTGCCGTTCTTAGCTCTCTCTTTTTTTTGTGGTCGGGAGAAACCTTGTAAATATTTGTCGAGGTAAAAATATCTCTTAGGAAAAAAATAAGACAAAATTTATCTGTCATTAGATTTATTTCTTTGAAAAATATTTGTTTTATCCGTTGCTGTTAAACTGAAAAAAAAACAATCTAAAAAGCATTTAGATATAAACCTATACGTTTTATTCTTTGAAGAAAAAAAAGTCTTCTCCTGAAGGTAAAAGCAACAACTAAGAACCATAAAAGAAAATTTGTGTTTGTTTACAACAATAGACCATTAAAAAAAGAAAAAGTTATAGTACACAATATTAAAGATGTGTTAAATTGGTATACATTTATTTCTTAAAATTCAATCTAGAACTCTATTTTAACAGCTATTCCCTTTATCTAGTGTTTTATGTAAGATATACTTAATATTAGGTTGATTGATTGAATATTAACGTCGCACTGTTCAGCTATACGAGGACTTTTGGCGACGCCCCACGTAATTTTGAACCATGGCCAAGTGACGTCAACGACACCTGAGCTGGCACCCCCCTCTCCTAACTACTACACCACACCAACGGGAGGACGTTTCAGCTCTCGACAGATTTAACGTGCATCGCTGCCCTACACGGCGGGTCTTTAGTGGTACTGGGCTCGAACTCGTGACAAGGCATGCCACGATCCGATACCTATACCACTCGGCTACCGCGGCTACAGTAAATATTAGGAATAATACAGATATTTATTTTTATCAAATCAATTTGATCGAAAATTCATTTTCTTGCCAATTTGTCCAAATCTCAGCATGTAAGAGATAAGGACAAATGATACCGTGTTCACCTATTACAGAGATTTTAGTCCTGTTTCCAATTCAAAAAATAATATAATTTTCTGTGTTTTAAATGAAGTTATGCATTAAATTTTCACGGTATAAATGAGAAGATAATGAGCTATTTGTTGATGAGTGAATATGGTGGCTTAAAAAAATAAAGTGTTTCAGAACGTTAAAAAACGAGTTCTTATGAAATTGGAAATGAGCAGCTACTGTTAATCCAAGGATCGGAGCACCAAATGGTAGAAGTCTCTCTTGGCTTCACTAAATGTGGATTTTAGCTGCGCCTTCACGTCTAGGGTGACCCTGCCAGGAGCGAACTTCCAGCGTACTTCGCAAATTCCGCCCAGGAACACCCTACCGCCACGATGAGGAAATCAGCAGAATTTGGGAGGGTATTTGGATTCTCTCCGATAGCCGTAGTTCACTTCAACATCTTTACAAATGGTTTATTGTTGGCGAAAAAATCAGTGTCTCCATCTTACACAAACTGAAACATATATCGAATGCACCATGAAATCCTTTTTCAGTGGATCCCATCTCACCTTGAACTTTACGGCAATGAAATGGCGGACAAACTAGCAAAGGAGAGCTGCAATCTTCCAAGCTTTCCTCATCCACCCTTACCTCGTTAAAAAAATCTCAAAATTTGGTGTAGAGGAGGGTGCCTCCCACTCACCATTGGTATGCGGGTAATAGACCTGGTCTGATTCTAGCCCTCAAATCTGATAGATGCTCCCAGACTACACTCTCTCGTCTTGCTGGTGGTCGCATCAAGTGCCTCTCATTCTCTGCGAACAAAAAAAGGTCTTCTCAATCTGTGCAAGGTGTCAAGTTCTCCCGGCTTCCTCCGAACACATAATGCGTTGCATGGATCTCAACAGCAAAGATATCTACACTGATCCCTTTCTAGTGCTGGACTTTTCGAAAGTCAACGATTTAATGGATCTTGACTGACTTCGGCAGACCCCGGAGGATAAGCAACAGCAACAACAGAAGAATAAAAATATTTTCGGGTTCTTTGGTGGGATAAATTTCCCTATAATCGTCAAGTAATAAATTTGCAATCTTACATTAGAAAATTTTGATTTTTTTTTATTGCTAACATCATAATTTGTTATAAGATATCTAAAAAGGAAAGGAGAAGGCTAATGAGTTTTTCTACGATCTCATATTAGAAGCAATTGACTACTCATGGCAATCATATTTCTTAATCAAAACTATCAATTAGTAACAATACCTGATAAGTTGAAAGGAATCTCATACTTTCGGCAAACTGGAACGTTAAAGTGGTAAGAAAGAAACACGCAGAAACTTTCTCAGCCAATAACTAACAACAAGGCACCTTTGAGTCGTCAGTGGCTTTGTTTCTATTTTACGGAATAAAAGAAAAGTGGGAGACGTTAAATTTAACTGGATTTTGTGAGGTGGCAGTAATGAAAATAATTTATCAGAGTAATTGGTGGGATTGCCACTTGATCGTGGTTGAGAATTACAACATTCATCACCAATAGTCTTATTGTCCCATCAAAATGAAATTATTCTCATTTAACTACGAACTGAAACATTGTGAAATATTGAATGTATTAAAAGAACGACTTCAAGCTGTCTTCGCCAAAGATACAAGAACCTGTACTTAACGCCAACCTCTTTTTCATGCAGAGAAATGTCTAATTTTCATGAAAATTTACAACGTTGTAATTCATTCATCTGTTTATAGTATAAAGTTTTTAAAATATTCCATAAAAAATTATTTTTTTGCTTTTAAAATGAAAGAGTTCAGTTCATTTAGCATTATGGTATAAGAGAAAAAAAAAGGCGAATCATTTTACATCAGAAAAATGGGTTAACCCGGATAAAAATAAGTAGTCTGATAAAACATGTTGCTTTCTATAGAATAGTTGAATTTTAATGTTGAAGTACAATTATATCTGGTGGAATATTAAGAATTATTTTCCTATTCTTTAACATTAAGTGGACAGCCTTAAGGGTGTGAGATCAATCAACAGCAAATGTGCGTCAGCAACAAAATGTCAAAGCTAACAAAGTTGTTAAGAACATTTAAAATTGTCAATTATTTCAATTCTGCATTATCAAGACTAACTTGAAAATTAATCTATATTTTTAAGGAAAGTATACAATGTGCGTGCCGCTAAAGCTCAGAAACGAGTCCCGGTATGGTCAAGGAGTGGGGGCGATCAAGAGGGATGTGGTATAGTAGTTCTCTATACTCCATCCATAAGAAAGGTTCCCGTTTTTACCTGAGTCAAACCTCAAGGTGAGTTGCGAGGGCTTAAGGAGCACTGTAGATAAATATTCTCGTTTCTAAGCTATCAGACGTACAGTCTTGAAATTTAACAGACGCATTTCTTTCATGGAATAGAAGTACGCTACAAAAATGGTTTTACGAAAATCGATCCACAAGGGGTCCAACGAGGGTTTAAGGAGCGTTACAGATAAATATTCCTGTTTTTGAACTATTGGACCAGCGATACTCAACGTGCAGCCCGTGGGTCGCATGCGGCCCACTGGGCCTTTTTAAGTGGTCCGGTCATGGCCCCTTGCTCTTAAAAATTAATTTATAAAAATTTGGTGGGAAATTCTTTGTTAAGAAATTAAATTTCAATTTTGAATCAATTCAAATCATCAGTTTTGATTTTTTGCTGTCGATGTCGTTTGGGTGTGAATTAATATTTTTTCCCCTGATTAGTGGTAATAGACAACAGTGGAGTAGCGACCATTTTCTGAGTGGACTAATTTTAAACTATCACTCGTACCTTTTAAGCAAAAAAATATACTAAGAAAATAAGTTGTTTCAAGACCATTGCGAAATTGACCATATTTTGTATTGAAAAACAAGTATGGAACAGTAATTGTTTGATTTGTCACGAAAGTGTTGCTTTTAAAAAATGTCAATAAACAGGAATCGCGTTCAATGATACTTTTCCTCGAAAATCTCTTTCAAGAGGTGATAAAGAGGACTTCTTGAATAATCTTTACAACAGCAAAAAAGTGTTTCAGTGGTAATGTCAAAATGGTAACAAAGGCACCCTATGAAATTTGTTATATTACGGGTAAACATATGAAACCTTTACTGATGCAGAAATCGTGATTCTTAAATGCTTCCAATTTAGAAAAATTCAGTGACAAAAATAAAAAAAATATAAAAAATAATGATTAAAAAAAAGCAAAATAGGAACTTTAATATTTTAATCAATTTTCCACATTTTAAATTTTCTGTAATATCTTGGTCTTTAGGGATTTCTCTCCCTCCCCCCCTCCTCCATTAATCCTCATATTGAGGCCCGCATGAAATGGCCATCCTATGTATGCGGCAGGAATGAAAAAGCAAAGATATGTATATGGCCTGGCAGAAAAAGGTTGAGTACCCCTGTATTAGACCTAGAGACTTGAAATTTTGTTGCCACGTTCCTTATACGTCCACTACAAAAGGGGATTTGCGAAAATTGACCTCCAAGGCATTCTACAAGGCCTTAGAGGGATGAAGCAAAACATTCCTTTTATTTTCTCTACAGTGGCGCCGGCCAGCGCATCGCTTATAATTTATTGCTGATCAGTGTAATCACTATTTCTTATTAAACAGAATAAAACTAGATTTTGAAGGGAGAGGTTGTGTGGCAATGTCTCTCTATATTTGAATAGAATTTGATTATGATTTCGTTTCAGGGTGCATCGGCCGGGAAGTCCCTATTCAGTTTTGAAGAAATGACAACTATACTTACTGAAATAGAAGCGGTTCTCAATCTAAGACCACTGAGCTATTTGTATGATGAAAATGATGAACCAAGACCTCTCACTCCTATGCATTTTTTAAACTTTGGACTAAATCAACCAACATATCCTGTTGCGCGTTTGCGGAGATCCTAGAAAATGCTTCTACAAAATCATCTCTTTTAAAAAGAAAGAAGTACCAACAGTTACTCCTAAAACAACTGTGGCATAGATGGAAAAACAATACTTATTAGATTTGCGAACTGCTCATTCAATCAAAAATCCGGAAACACATCCTGAACTAAAGGTAGGTGATGTTGTATTGATTGAAGAGAACACTAAAAACAAGCTTCTTTGGAAGCTGGGTAAAATTGAAAGAACCTTACCAGGGCGTGATAACAAAATACGCTGTTACGAACTAAAGACTAGTGGTGGACTGTTAAAACGAACTGTTCAACATCTTTACCCACATGAACTATAAACTGTTTTTTTACAAATTGAAAAAACTTTTAGAATTTAAAATTTTTTATTCCTTTCTTATTTACTGTTTCATTTAGTCTAATTATCATTTATTTAACCTATCATTTATTATCATAATTTTTAATTGTTTATTAATTTCCCTTTGAAAAAGAATTTTGTCTTTTTATAGTGTTTTTGTACTTAGCTTAGCATTTTATTGTATTTTCGAATTCTTTGTTGTATAATTTATTATATGTTTGCATTTATATTGAATTATGTGATTAATAAGTGAACTCTTTGGAGAGATCAGGTGGGGAGTTCTCTATTTGAATAGAATTTGATTATGATTTCGTTTCAGGGAGTTACACATAAATATGCCTGTTTTTGAACTTTTAGACTTACAAACTTGAAATTTTGTAGGCACGTTCCTTTCACGATGTAGGGATCCACTACAAAAGGGATTTTGTGAAAAATAACCCTGAAAGGGCATTGCAAGAGCTTAAAAGGCGTTATAGATAAATAATAAAGGCACTCATTAAAAAAACATTTTATGTTTTTCTACATATTTTTTTGTGTCGGGTCTTACTCTTCTTATAATTTTGCTATTATATCAAGAATAATACATTTTTTTTCATCTTTAAAAAAATAATCCGTGTGAAGAACGGGTACTTCAGCTAGTGTTAGTAATTAAGGTAATAAAGTAAAATATTATGATGGGGGCAATTTTGATGGTAATTTATATTTAATTATAGAAAGTTTTCATGATTTTTGAAAATTTTAATATCTTATTTCTGATAAGAAAGCTAGTTTTTTTTTTAATAAAATAGAAATCTTATAAAATTACAGTTTCCAAGTGCCCTGAATAAATGTGATACAGTTAATGGCTATTTTAAGGATAAAAATAACCATTAATTCTCCTTATTTCTTCAAAAAAGGAAAAAAATATGTATTAATTATTAGATAGCAACATTCAATTTTTTAAACTAACTTCAGATCTTTCTTGATTTAATAAGCTTAGAGCTACAAAATGATAATTATGTGAAACAAATGGAATTATAAAAAAAATTGTGGTCTGAAACAATTAATAAGAAAATTTACATAAATAATTCAAATACAATCCCAGTTGCATCTAAGTATTATTTGCATTTATCTTTTCTTTCGGAAAAGAAACCATGTAAAAGACTTTTAAAAATCAATATAGAAACGATTTAAAAACTTTGTTTTAAAAGTATTATATGAAGATGAAATATCACTGTATTCATGAAGAATCATAACTTAATGGACGCTATACATTATTTTACAAAGAAAGAGAAACTATAAAAACAAAATGTGTAAAAAAACAGGCTCATTTTCTAAAATATTTCGGAGTTTTTTTACAAAGAATAAAGATTTTTTTCCCCTTTTTCTCCCTTTCCAATATCTTATTTTTAAAGCAAATAAAAAATGTATGCTAAAATGATGAGATATTGACATAAAGGAATGTAATCACATTTAAAGAATATATAAAAAAAAAAAGGAAAAATCAATAGACATTTTTCAACTTATCTCGTTTTCCCTCATAATGAACAATCGATTTTACGATGAAATAACAGTCATTAATTGGTTGTTGCGTATTAACCGGACATTTCAAAAAAGATTTTGTGTACATTGAAACACTTTTTTTTTTCCTTTCTTTTTTCCTTCGGTGTCTAAACTCTTTAGTTTTTAAAACTATTTGTACTTTTCAGGATCTGTTTGGAAATTTGTCGCAAGCCAATGATTCTCAAGTTTTTAAAGATGTTATATTTAAGAAAAAAGAGAATACATTTAAAAAAAAAGGAAATATTTTCTACTTATTACAGCAGTGCTTTTCAAACTTACAATATTCGCGACCCAATATTCAATCATAATTTTCATCGTGACCGCCTCCATACAATAACAATGTATTGAATTTAATAACACTATACTTTGAAGCTTAAGCTACAACACAACTTTAACCTCTTAAAGGCGTACATAAATGTCTCGCTCAGCTAAAGCATTAGTTTTCTGGACGTCTTTCCGAAGTACGATCTTTTCTGAGCACTGCTATTCATAAGGTTATTCCAATGGCTTTGGAATGTAATAAAAGGACCTTGACAGTGTTTGCGAAGGATTTACTTATTTCAGAGGATTTGCTTATTCATTCCTTTTCTCCCCCCCCCCACCTAAACAAAACATTACATACACGCATCTACATGGGAAACGAACCGCATAACTTTTAATAGGCAGCTAAGAAATTAATTATAAACCGTACGAATTATCAAGATAAGTGTTAATAGAAGCTCATAGGGTCACTGGTAATTATCCAACTTGTTCTTAACTTAGTATTGTTAAATTAATTATGAAATACATTATACAGCACCGATACATTTATAAGTGTATTTTATCAATGTGTGTATTTTATTTTTTATTATGTCAGAGTGTATTTTGTTTGTTTACTTTCAGTAAATTAATAATTTCTTTACATAAATTTTCTTTTGTTTTCGACTTTTCAATATACTCGCGCCCCCCTCGTAGTAGTATCACGCCCCCCTAGGGGGCGCGCCCCACAGTTTGGGAAACGCTGTATTACAGCCTACTACACAAGAAAATAGATGGATCTACATAAAATAATACCCCATGGAATGCTATTAAAGTTTATATAAAAGATTAATGCTACATTGTATAAATTAAATTTTGCCATCGTATTAATAAGAGAGTATGTCTGCTGCAACAAGACATTTTTCATGAAAGAAAACATATAAAAGTGTAATATAGGGTGAGTAAAAATGATCGATCCGCTTTTAAAACATCGTATTTTTGAGACTACTGTATATAATACTATAAGTGATACATGAATGTTCAAATAGAAATATATCAAGTTTATTTCCCCAACAATGATCAACAGAACATTCAAGATCGCTGTGGTTGAAATACAAACATGGCGACAATAACAGAGAAGAATTTTTGCGTAGTAGAAAATGCACGGGGTGTTTCAGTTATTACAGTGCAACTTGCATTCAGAAATCTCTGCGGAAAAGAAGCATCAACCAACAAGGGCATTCTACGATGGTGAAAATGATGATGTCGTATCCATGACGGGACCAAATCAAATAGTACCATGGGCCCAGATGACTGTGTAAGGAAAGTGCCCGTGGGGTTTGCCTTATTTCTATATTATCCTCGCGACCTAGAGATGTGGGAGTGAATGAAGAACCAGACATTGCCATAATGTTAATATCCCTTTATTAAGATCTTAACTTAAACAGTATACAATTATCATATTAATATTCAGACCAAGTGAATCTGAGGTGAATACGTACACGATACGTATTACCAAATAATCGCGTCACTGACCACTATGTTTAATTTTACCGGCTAATCTTAATCTCAATAAACACACTGTTCCAAATAGTTTAAATAAATGTTTTTACCGCTCTATCTTGGGCAAGCAGCAATTCACTTGAATCCTAATTGACGTGGCGATTATCTTTGTGGAATTGTATCCACCTTTAACTTGAAAGCACTGGCACGGATGTATTAAATCTTGTATGCGGGATTTCCTCTCACATTAGCTTAAAGACTTGTACACACAGACCTCGTATATTCACTTCTAATAGCCACCCTGCGTACGCTGAACGTCTACTATTTGTAAGATCTCTAATTTGCATATTGTACGTTTCACCTCTTGAGTTGGTTGGAAAGATTTGCCATTCTGGCCCCAAAGAAACCCCAAAAGAGTTTTAGTGGAAATCGCGATGAGCCCGTCACTCACAACTATTCTGGCAATCTCTTGAATACTATCCACTTAGAGATTTGTTGAAGAAAAGAGAACCCCGATTTTTTGTAGAACAGCAAGAACAGCTGGACAGTCAAAAATATGAACAGGTGTCAGCTCTGTATCTAAGCAATTATCACAATTCCTATAAGATTTTCTACCATCTCTATCAAACTTCGTTCTTCTGTAATGACCTGTTCTTGGCCTAGCAATAGTTTTTGTTATAAGGTGGTTTCCACCTATATTACAGATTTGATGCTTTACAGGAATCGACTTCCCTCTCAATTTGAAATTTGCAACAGCATTTGCGTCTAATAAAGTAATGTTGACAAAGTTTTCATTATTAAGATTTCTAGCGCTTCTTTCGCCAGTTTGTCTGCGCTTTCATTGCCTGCTATGTCAACATGTGCAGGTAACCATTGGACGATGCAGACTTTAATTCTTCGATGGTATTATAAATTTAAGAACACAGGTTGCTTGTGTAAAAAGAAATGTAGCGTTCGGTCAAGGGTCTTGAAAGAAGCAGAGGAGAGAGTGAGGCAGAGTTTTGTTCGAATTCCATGGAAGTCTACGAGAATTGCCGCGAGTGAACTTGGAATGCCCGAGAAAACGGCATAGAAAATTTTCCAAAAAAAAAAAAAAAAAATGAACTTCAAACCGTATCATTTGTAACCGATACAGCAAATAATAGAAGATGACAAGCAAGCATTTGTGCAGCATTACAAACCATTGATAGAGTGAAACTACAAAATGTATTGAACGAACTGGATTACGGGTTGGACATATGCCGTGTAACAAGAGGTTACATAAAACATTTATAACAGAAAAAAAACTTGGTACATTTCACTTTGCATTCCTGTATCACTTATTGTATTCTGTGCAGTAGTTTAGATAATATGATTTTTTTAAAATCATGTCCATTTGTACTCACCCAGATGATAAAAATCGCTTCTTTTAAAGAAATTAAAACCAAAATATTTGTATGTGGCATTTATTTATTTCAATAGATTTTAAAAAATGTATTCTGTTTTTATATACAATATGTAATTTTTTAAAATATAAAAGAAGAATGTAAAAAAAAAAAAAAAAAAGAAAGATTTTACACTTGGTGTTGAATAAAAATTAGAAAATGTTTTATTTCATTAAATTTTATTTCATGTTTTATTAATTTTTTTTATGTCAAACGCGACATTAAAATAATTAATATGTTTAAGGAAGGTAATTTTTTTCCTTTCTCTCTCTCTCTCTTTCGTTTTACTTTTTTTACCTTGTTTTCATTTCACCTGGAGAATGTATCCAATGTTTCATCTTTGTTGAAGAAGCATGTTTCCATTTTTTATCTCGCTTTTACTTTTTAGACACATGTCATTCTTAATAGTGTTTAACTCCCGAATAAGATGTTTTCCTGGAAAATGTAGAAAAAGCAAAGTAATATTTCATTTCTTTTAAATATACTTTCACGCTATTTTTCTATATGATATACTTTAGCTGCACAGTCTTCCTGTTTATTTTTATTATTATTATTTTTATTATTTTACTCAATAGAAGATGATCTTATACTGCGTTTGTTTTAGATACAATATGTATAAATAGCTGAAATATTTTTAAATTACCGTTTAGAAATGCAGTATGCAGCTTTTTTAATACAGTTTATGTAACTGTTTGCTTATAATATTGTATTGATTAGAATCAATATGTCACTGACTGATTTATTACTTATTATGTTGCACTTCATGACAAATGGTGCGTGCGTGCGTGCGCGCAATCGAAAAATCTGATAAAAATTACAGCTTATTTTTCAATTAGAAGTACCTACTATTACTGAATTGTTGAGTATTAAAATAACATACAGAAATCTTGCAGTTGCCCGAGAAAATATCTTATTTACTTCTAAACGATTGGACAATATGCATTATATAAATTATTTAGATAATGAGCCGATTAATTAGGTATTCCAAAAACGTAAGATCTTTCCATACTTTATTTGATCAAAAATAATAATCTGCTGTTTCCCTAGGCAATATCCACATGACCTGATTTTCGCATTTTATTGATAATATACACAATAAAAAAAAGTTGACGGAAAGAAAAAAAACTCGACACAAAATTATGCAACAAAAATTGAAATTTCATCTTTTTTATGCATGATTTAAATGCTCATTTGCGTTTATATTCACTATTCAAGTATCCATTTATATACAACCAAATAATTGTGATCTTTTGTATTTTAGATTGAAAGATATTTGCAGTCAAATTTTTCATGCAATCTCAATTATTTATTTAACCATTTTCTTTTATTTTTATGTACTACTATTGAAAATGAGATATGGCGTTATTAGTTCCTCACAGCATTCTGACAAACAAAAACATCCTTGACATTTAGTTTAAAAGGAAGAGCAATAAAAAAGTACCACATCAAATGGACCAAGCAAGAGAAGGAAGCGTATTCCCTACAAATACCAACTTATTCCATTTTTTTTCAGAATGGATTTTCTACTAAAAATTCTTTCTGGGATCCTACGTTTATTTATTCTCCTATATCCTTTCCAAATGTGCCTGCTTTACATCTCTGTGTACTTCTACCTTTCTTGGGTTGTTCTACAACTATAAAACTTTACGACCAATGCTCTCATATAAGTTTTTATATATATATAAGTCCGATAGAGAATCCCCAAAAATAAGATATAAAAAATCATGGTAATGATGTTTACGGTACTGCTTGACTAAGAGTTTACACTGGATAACGCCATTAGATTCACTCATAAATTCAAAAAAGCTTATAACTGGTGATTGATTGGAAAATTTAACACATTTTATTGTTTAAATATGTGTGTAAATAAATTTTTAATATATTGAAAGCGTCTTAATATGTGTATTTTGATAATGAAGATAGTAAATAGACAGAATATATCTCGAAATTTTAATGAAACGTACCACAGTGTTTTATGTTAGTTCTCAGCCCTTGATGTGAACAGTAAATGCGTACCGAAACTAAAATATTTTAAAAGGTAAACTAAAATATTTTACTTTTATAATAATTAATGTTATGCAGTATGTAGCTTTAAAGAAGTTGTAAACATATTTTTGAAACTATATTTACTTTTTCCCTATTTACTTTCTTTACTATTTTTGCCTTAAAGCTGTGTCTTCGCCATAAGTACGACAGCCAAAACTAAACGTGGAGCTCATTTTTAAACAGAAAATATCTCAATATTCGTAAAAATTATCAGCGTTGTAATTCATACATCTCTGTTTACAATACAGAGTTTTTTAAATATTAAAATATTTCCTAGATTGTTAATTTTTCATTTCAACGCGTAAATGGATAGCTGTTTAGCATTACTGTACAGGAGAAAAAAATGAGAAACACATTTTATACTTGAAAAAATAGTAATAAAAGATGTATAAAGAAGTATAAACAGATAAAGCCGTATTGTATTATAAAATATACTGTTATCTCGATAGAATAGCGAAGCTAAACTATAATGTTAATATTGGAGTACTTTTATATCTAAAAAAGGCTCTATACTCGAGTTCTATTTTTTAACGCTAAACGAAGACAACCTTAAACATACCAAGAAAGGAAATCCTGCTAAAAAACAAGTTTTGACAATGCTTACAAAAACACAATTTCTATTTTTTATTATTGAGTTTCAAAAGCTTTAGGAAGACATGAGATAATTTGAAAAATTTGTTTAATATGAAAAAAATTATTTTCCATTCACGTTTACGTTTAAATTAGAACACTTTTTGGAAATTTTGATAACATTACATTTCTAAATGAAGAGTTATACTAATCTAGTGCTTCTTTTAACTATGATGCAGATATTTGAAACTGTGCCAACTTTTACACTGTTCTTATCCCTAAAACATCAAATTTTAAAAAAGGCTGTTATTTCCTTTAGCATAAGGTAGGCCATTCAATTTTAAATCATTCTTGTTTCTATTAAATAATTTAAAATTTAGAAATGTAAAAAAAATAATAATTTTCTTAAGAAATTATAACTATATTATATTTGCGAGTATACATTATTACATTGATGGGCTCTTACTTACTGTACAGTCAATCAAATGTAAAGACGTCGCCAAATGCCGCGATATGAAGGTAATATTGAAAACCATATCTGCGCAAGCTCGAACACAGTAATAATGATGACAAAATTTGGCGACATTTTTTAATTGGCGAAATAGGTCGACAATATAATACATAAGTACCTATTACTGATATTAAAATAGCATTAAGTTAGAAGGAAAAGAAAAGATCACTGACAAATCTTTTATAGTCAGTTTATGATGTTACATTTGGCTTTATTGGAAGGTCAATCCAAACAAGCTCAAGTGCCCTACAACAACAATGATAAGGATATAATCATTTTATGTTGTGGTATAAATTGTCTTTAGTAGCATCTTCTATGTGCTTCCTCTTGATTAATCAAAATTATGGGAGAAAATAGATATGCCTCGAATGTATAACGACTTTGCTTTGAAGTTCATACCATATAAAAGAGCGTATATCTATAAAAGAATGATTACAAAGTTAAGAAATAACATGTTCTAATTTATATGCTTCAGGAAACTGTTACAATCATTTATAAATTGTTATACCTGTTGACGTAGAATACAATTTTTTGCAGAAGGGTTTTAATATTATATTTCTATGTGCCAATGAAGTAAATTACGCCATATTCAAGTAAAACACAGTTTCAGATCCGCTGGTGCGTTAGTTATTGTCCAATCATGCCATCAAATGTTCTGAACGGTTGAAAAGTGGGGCAAGCGGTTCTTTTAAGATATTGTATCTGTTATCAGATTGCTAAAACACACTCTTGTAAAAGTAAATGCGTGTTATCGCAAATGAATAACGTCTCATTTTCGGAATGATTAGTTCAGTTGTTCGTGGCAAAATGTCGGCAATTTTTCCCTCAATGTCCTGAAAATTTCCATTTGCGATTATGTTGTACAGTTTACACCACAATTCACACCGTCAACCCAAGTGATGTTAAAGCCTTATCTATGTGTAGGGGATAAAATTATTATAAAATTATGTTAAAATAAAACTATTTGTATATTTATCTAAAATTAATAAGAAAGGGTGAAATGTTAAAGCAATGAATGCTTTTATTACTTAATGTTTGTGAAATTAAAAAGAAAAACATTTTTAATTAGACAATCAGCCAAAGCTTTGCACCAATTTTCCCTTTTTCTTTGTGCATATAAAGCCATAACACATATCATTTTCTAATGTCTGCCATGTTCAAAGACTCTTTTTTCCTTTAGACAGTTTTCTTCAATCAATTCACTTGTTTTTCCAATGGGACTTTAAAATGTCTGTTGATTTTCATTTCTCATTCATTATAAATAATAAGTTACAGGTTGATTTAAAAATAATGTGACTAATTTCCGAGCATCATAAATTTTTATCGAACTACGTTATTTACATGAAATTTTCAATGTGATTTCCTCTGGCATATTACTCTTTGCGTAAGCATTTCCGCCAAGCTAAAGGGGCTTTCTGACCAGTTTTGAGAGTATTTTTGCAACTTTCTCTTTGATTGCTTTTTTTTAAGCCCTTGAGGATTTCTTACTTTACGTCTGTTTAATTGTTTTAAGTATCTCCATAAAAAAACAATAATCGCAATGAACACAGACAGGCGATGGTGGTAGCCATTCCTCGGGAGACAGAAAATTTCTTTTTTTATCTTTCAGCCATTTTATTGTTGATTTTGCAGTATGACTTGGTGCAGAATCTTGGTGAAAAAAAGTTTCTTTGAGGACAAAGACGTTTAACCTTTTTGATCAAATGTTTCAAAACTCTGTTCTGATGATGTTTAGCATCCATTTTAGAATTTGGTTCTACAAAAATTAGTTTTGTTAAGCTTTGAGATTCTCGTTCATACCATAACAATTAACGTCCAACTTGCATTTTGCAAAACAGCTGCGTCTTTGCGACGTTTTTTGTGTGAAATATATTGAATCTTCGTTTTGTCAGTTGTGAATGACGGATGTGTGCGTGTGTGAAACAGTACTTCATCAGAAGTTATACATGATTTGTATCTATTTTTGAGTAACATTAAATACAGAGGCCAAGAATGATTTCTTCGTTTTTCTATGGTCGTAATAGACATTCGAAG
This sequence comes from Trichonephila inaurata madagascariensis, assembly GCA_019973955.1. Lineage (NCBI taxonomy): Eukaryota > Metazoa > Arthropoda > Arachnida > Araneae > Nephilidae > Trichonephila > Trichonephila inaurata. The sequence continues at coordinate 135,340 of BMAV01000443.1, forward strand.
ACAGACTGATTTAATCACTTTTTTATAGCCTATTTTCTGTTTTTGATGACAAATTGTCGATTTCGATAGCTATAGTTTCTTTGCTGAAGTTCTTTGAGGCAGAGGATTTTCTACAGCGATAAGTCTTCTCAGCTTTTTTTTTTCCTTAAGGAATTCCTTTCGTCCACATTTTTTTCCTGGAACTTTTGATTGCCAGCCAAATTTTATTTATTTTCGAAGTTTAGATAGTAACCCATTAACAAAATGTCTTTTCTAATTTTAAAATGCATTATTTATAAAAAAGAATTTGAACAAACATCCTTCAAAAGTTTTAAAATTTCGTTTCGGGTTTGATGATCTAATTTCTGAGCCATAATTTACTACCACTAATAAAAGTAGTTAAATTGGTAATTTGAATGTTTCATTCTTAAAATATAATTGGCAGCAAAGTGATAAAAATTTGCCTTTCACAATTATATGCTTTTGAATTTGGTCGTACTAATTTTGAATGAACCGGTAACTAACAATATTATGTAAGATAGTTCTGAAAAAGGAGTAAATCACATGATGAGAATAGGATGGTTATAATAAGTGTTGCGGATAACATGAGACTATCAGAAGGACATAAGCTAAATTATATCTCTGGATTGTATCCCTCACGAGACCTTTCTTACAGTGATAGAATTTGTATACATAGTCGTACTAATCATCACACTTGATCTTGAGCAATCAGCGCAGTTCATTTTGCCAATGTTATTTTTATGGAAACATTTTGTGTTATACTTTGGCGCAAAATCTTTTCAAATTTCATAGATAATAGGGAATCAATAAATACTAATTGAAATGTATTACTTATAAATTACTAATTCTACTATAGCGGGGTGTCGCCCAGCCAGTATGGTAGCTATGACCCTTGGCTTGTAACCGAGTGGGTTCGGGTTCAAATCCCGAGTAAGGCATGGTTATATCTTCTTCGGGAAAGAAGTCGGTCTTCCGCCTATAATGGATTCCCGTCTCGAAAGGAAAAGCAGCGCACCCCTTCTTGTTATATTGTGGAATCATCATCTGCAATTTTATTTATTTTTTCACACTATTTTTTTATTTTATAATTGTGGACACAAAAACCAATAAATGTTTGCTTTTTATAAGTACAATCTGTATGTTATGAAGAATATTTCATATTCTTAAAAGAATTTATCTCACTCTAATAAGAAAAATTTCATGTTCATATCTCTTTTTCAAACAGTTGAGGATTTTATATGTGTGCATATATATATACCGTAAAATCCGGCGTATAACGCGCACCGGTGTATAACGCGCACCTATACTTTCAAGCTAAATTTTTTAAACTTTAGGTATATTCGCTGTATAACGCGCACCCCTTTTTAACGAAGAAATCTGAAACACACACACATAAGTATACATTGTTTATATGTATTGAAGTCATTTATTCGAGGTAGTATCCCAGACTTGAAAAAATTGTATACTTCTAGAATTACAATTGTTCTTGTTCATGGGGCAAGTCGTTTCTTTTAAATAAACAGTGTTTCGATGCATTTAGAAGTAAATCATATTTTTATGCCCATCCTTTTTGTTATTTTTAAAGCTATCGTTTTTATACCCGGCGTATAACGCGCACCCTTAATTTTCGATCTTATTTTTTGTGTTCAAAGTGCGCGTTATACGCCGGATTTTACGGTATATATATATATGCACATGCAGTTAGAAGTATGGTGTAATACTAAGTCGTACATTACTATAAAGACAGAGATAATGCCAACTTTTTTGAATTATCTTTCTATTTTCATTTCTTCTCAAGCAACAAATTGCACAATGCCTTGTCAATACCTATTCATTATCGAATATTTTCACAAATCTAAATTCCTGCATTCATTAAAAATTCCAGCTTTCATCATAAAGAAAATTCCGGATGAGTTCAGTAAAATGGACACACACACACACAAACTGTGTGTGCATTTTTTAAAAACACACTAGAGCATTAATACTCTTACTAGAAGAATTAAAAATATGTGCAAACCAGAGATAGGAAGAAGAAATAAATCAGTTCTCGTACAGCTTACGGGCAAACCGGACGTGGCCAACTCTCGGTAGTCCGTATGGTGTACGAACAAAACAATTAAAGGATTAATCAGACTTTTTGAGATTTTAATTAGACAAAGAAATACACAATATGAAATATTAAAGTCTGCAATACACATTGATGCAAATGAATAGTAATTAAAGTAAATAACTAAATAGCAAATTAAGTTTTGTTCCTCTCTGAATGAGTTTCTCAAGGCTAGGCAAATATTGAAATAAATTCTACTTAAGTAACGTAACTAGAGCAAAATGCAATATATAAATATATCTTTTATATAATAGAATTGAAAATATTTTTTTTATCTTGAAAAATGCTAGTGTCGAGTAAATAAAGTCTTATATTCTTCATTTCAAAAATGATTGCCATTTATAAAAATACAAAGCAAAAAGCCGCTATCTGAATTATAATTTTATTTCTCACTCACAATGAAATTTATATAATAGGAAATAAAAAGTTACATCGGAGATATATAGCTTTGCATTTATTTTTTGTAACAACCAATTATTACATAGAATTTCTCCATAAATATGTAAGAAAATAAATACAAAAAAAATGCCATTTCGTTTATTTTGAGTGATGATTGAAAATGACTTTGTCCTGACTATTGTCATAATAGTTCTGTACTGTCTGTCCTCTAGGCAACAGAGATGCTCCCTGGAGATCAGTCGAAGTGAAAGTGAAGTTCGTTTTCAGTGAAAGCCAAGTAAGTGCTTGTGCGCGGGTAGTAAAAATTTGTTAGTTCATTTTCTTTGTCTTCTAGTGAAATTCTGTTTACTGTCCATGTCTAACTTCCAGATAGTAAAGGCATACTACACTAAAGGTAAGAGTTATTGAACCCAACCCACAAACCTGCTGTAATTGTCTCAATAATTGACGTCCAACATTTAGCAATTCCACTTTTGGCAGTATAATGTCATTACTAAAAAAAAATTCTCTTTAACTTGTCACCATTTTTTTTCCTCTTAGCTCTCATTGAATTGGTATGAAAAGCATCACATCCATCGAGCTTTCAAGTTTCACTGGAGACTCATTCCAATGAAAGAATTCATTTAGGTATAGGTTTTGTATTAGTCAAGTTAGAAAGAAAATTGTCTTGTTTATCATAAACCAAAGAAGACAATCCTTGTTTTTAATGATTGAAGTAATGTTCTTCTTTTATGTAATATAATAAAATATACAGGGTACACACACACATTCTAATGGTCAAAGTCACTGACTCGTAACTGGCGTATCACGAGTTCAAGCCTAGTACTGCTGAAGACCCGCCGAGAAGAGGGGTTCGAGGCTCAAACTTCCACCCTTTGGTGTGGTGTGGAAATTAGAAGAGGAAGGTGTAGTTCAGATGTTGTCCTCGTCACTTGACCATGGTTCAAATTTACGAGGTATGTTGTCAATAACCCTCGTGCAGCTTTATAGTGCGAAATTAATGCAGTTCTCTTTCTTACTCTTATACAGGGAGCCTAGGAAAATCCCTTTAACCTGAAAACACTTGCGAACGGAGATAGTTAAGGCAATAAAACTGAGGTTAAAATATAGTAAAGCGACTACACACAATCTAATGCAAGCGACAGCAGTCCCCTTAGAGGCTAGATTTGGAAGATAGGTATTGAAAATTGAAAATAAAAAGAGATACAGCATAAGTTTTAGAACATCAATAAATAAAAGGAAATGACACTTGGTTCACATGGATGAGATAAGAGTTGTCGCCATTTTGTCAAAGTAAGATTTTTTTTAAAAAAAAAATTGCTTGGTTTGACGAGGCACTGTTTCAACGAATTAAATTACTAAACAGACGCAATGCCCATTTCTCGATGGAAAACCTCTCGTGGGAACTGTCCACCAAACATCAAGTGTGCTGGTCTATTTAAGAGTGCTGTGTAGGATCTGAAAAGATCTCTTACTGGGACCGGTGTTCTATTGTAACGGGTCTATCCGCGAACCTCTCACTAATCCTCTTGGGGAAATTTACTTAATTTAAATGTTGTTCTCTCTCTCTCTCTCTCTATTGAAAACTTTCTCCCGAAGAAGAAGACGTGGTTATGTAAATGAAGGCTTATATTAAAGCAATAACTTTTAGGTTCTAGAGAGAGAGAGACGTTAGTAGTTAGATGATAGAAATTAGTGATAAACACAAAGTAGTGGAAAGCTAGTTGAGAGTGATTCAACGAGTAATTACTTAATATTGAAGATTAATAATTGACAATTTAGTCAATAAGATATATTTGAATAATAACACAGAGATCGAACAGTTGAGAAAGTAATACGGTAATTCAAACCGTAAGTAATCAAAGATTGCTAAACGTAAGTTAAATAAATCTTTATAAATTATTAAATATCCTTTCTTCAATGTAGTTGCTCCTATACTTCATAGTAGTGTGCATTTCCTAAACTGTGTTGTTGAGATTTATTAAAGGATTAATACATTATATTTCTATTTATTCTTATTATGGCCGATCGTCGTTCTATCTCTCAAACATTAAAGAACCGGCTGGCCAGTTCCTTACACTAGTAAGGTACATTAAGGGAACAGAGGGATCTGTAACTATTACAGTATATCATTCCTGACTTTGTAGATGATGTTCCCCTGTACACATTACGATCCTTGTGGTTCCAGCGTGACTGTTCTCCTGATCACCAGACAGTTGAAGAGCAAAGCTTTCTTGAAGATTGTTTTGAACAGCAAATTATCTGGTATGCTGGTAGTGTTGAATGACCACTACGATCCCCAGATCTCACTCCGTTGAAATACTTCCTGTGATCTTTCCTCTTCTGTTGGATTTCTTCGTTCTTAATTCTTCCTGTACAGCGGCGTTACTCAAATTGTGGGGTGTTCCCCCCTAGGAGGGCATGATAACTCTACGAGAGAAGCGCGAGCATATTAAAAATTCGAAAACAAAAAATTATTTTAAAAAAATTATTAATTTACAGTAAGTAATAAACAAAATGCATTCTGACATAATAAAAAATAAAATACACATTTACACTGATACAACACACTTATAAATGTATCAGTCTATACAATGTATTTTATAATTAATTTAACAATACTAAGTTACGAACAAGTTTGATAATTACCAGCGACCTTATGGGTTTATATTAAAACTTATCTTGATAATTTATACGGTTTATAATTATTCTCTTAATTGCCGAATAAAAGTTACGCGATTCACTCCCCAATGCCAGCGTTTTTCCTGTAAATGCTCATATGTGAAGTTTTTTTAGGGGTGGGGGAGGAGAGAAAAGGGATAAATAAGCAAATCCTCTGAAATAAGTAAATCCTTCTCAAACACTGTCAAAGTCCTCTAATGCATTCCAAAGCCTTCGGAATACTTTTATGGACAGTAGTGCACAAAAAAGATCGTACTTCGGAAAGACGTATGTATACATCCAGAAAATTAATGCTTTGGCTGAGCGAGACTTTTATATACGCCTTGGCACTTAAAAGGCACACTGTAGCTTTAGCGTCAAATTATAGTATTATTGAATTCATCCATTGTTATTGAATGACGGGGAGGGGGACGTAATGAAAATTATGATTGAATATTGGGTCGCGAATATTGAAAGTTTGAGAAGCACTGCTGTAAAGAGATCAGGTTTATGCAACTCCGTATACAAGTATGCTGAATTTACTTCATTGATTATATATACCAGCAATAGAGGTGATTTTTAAGCAATTCACACATCATACTGTATGGTATATTTCAGGAGAAGTAAAACATTTTTCTCACACGTTTAAATTTAGGGTTATGTATGCTAAAATTGTGATTAGAATCAGATTTTTCGAAAGTTTTTCATTCTTTTTCAAAAATTAACATTTTTTAAATTACTTCTTTTGAGATAAATTAGCAACTCTCTTGGTTACTCAGCTAAAAACCCATTGAATAAATCTAATATTTAAGTCACCAACATAAGAACAAAATACAGAATTGTTTCGAATGTAGAAATATTATAAGTACAGAAGGCATTCGCGAAAAGGTTCTTAATAAAATAAAACATGTGACCATCAGGCAAACAATATTTGCTATGGAGCATAGGATCGAATTTTACTCAAAATAACAGAAAGTCTGAACATTAAATTTGTATAGGTGTATGATTCATATCTAGACAAAACAAATAATCCATAATGCATATGATAAAAGAATGTAAGCAGTAAAGTTCATTTCAGAAAAGCAGAAATGGGTAGCTTCGAAGTTCGACTGTCAAACATGTCATCACTTCTAACGTGATTATTTTCATGCCAGAGAAATGTGTGACACATCTGAAGAATATCCCCATCAAGTATTGAGGACTGCAAAATTTCCAGTGAGAAGCAACAACAACGACAATTGAAGTTTATTTACCTATTAAGATTCGGTAAGAAGCCAGTGAAAAGGAATGTTGTTTTTTAAAGGTGGCACATCATCAATTTTGGTTTAATACCGTAATAGTATTATTCAAAACTACTTCATAGAAAATTTGACGAAATACACTTACGATAAATTGGCCTATATGCATTTAAAAATCTGAGGTGTGACGATTGTTCCATGATTTATTTCTGAGGCTAATGTTTTCTTCCATATGACATTATTATTGCCAATATAGATAAGAAGAATGTGGAAATCAGCTCGTTCACTGTCTCAAATAGAGGTATGGTAAGATTATGAAATATGTGGGCGTTGAAAACGGAAGAACTTGCCTTGGACAGATTTGAAGGAGTTCCTCATATTACTAGAGATATGACAGTCATAATTGATGCATGCGACAGTTTGATGTAGAGAGTTCAACATGATGAAGACATAAAGTCCTTCCACGTTCAAATCGAATAATTTTTAACAGTGGAGAACTAAGCGAGTCTACACTTTGTGAGGTGAATGCTTCAGATGAGAATTGATAAACTGTAGATTTCTGCCTTGGTATTATTCAGTGATGAAATTTCCTTTATTTGATTAGGCATTTTCAATACTCAGAATAACACATCTACTTGGAAGTAATTCTCATTTTACTATCCCAATATTAGTATCGGAGGTGTTCGTCAACGTAAGGGTGGGTATTACTGGTGATTACCGAATTAAACCGTGAAGAACGTGTGACAAGCCTACAATAGTGTGTCTTCCTGCAGAAATTGCTTTCCACTTGCAAGTTCTTCAAACCACACAATCTGATATGCAGTTTATGCATGATGGAGACTCAATCCACTATTCCCAGTCACTTTCTGAATGGTACAGTCTCTGAATTCCACATACCGCGAATAATGATTGAATGTGGAAGACATATGACTTAGCTTCCACGCTTATTGGATCTAAGCCCCTTAGACCAGGGGTCGCCAAAGTGGTGGTCCGTGAGAAATCTTTACTGGTCCCAGAAAAATGCGGAGTCACGTTAAGTTATGTTTCAAGATACATATAGAAACATAATTCAATTCATAACAATACGTGAAAAGTTATAAAAACGTTTCTTTATAGAATAACGCCACAGTAAGTAAATCGTACTGCTGTAGCTGCATGCTTTGTCTCGTCTCGTTTCGCACTATTCTAATGTTTTACACTCCTAAATGTCGCATTTGTATATCAGTTGGGCTTACGGACGTGTTGAGTTCAATATAAAATATATTCAATATATTAGTTGGGTTATTAAGGAAGTTTTTGTGTGTGTGTGTATTTTCTTTTGTATATTGGTGTTTTTTAAGACAGGTATGATCTTAAATCTTAACCATGTGCATATTTTCTTTATTTGATATTTATTAGGATAGAATTAGTTTGACTTCTCTTCTTCTCTTTTTTAATTTTTAGATTCATATAAATTAAACCCATAATGTGTGAAATAAAACAAAAGGATACTCTGCATTTCTTAAGAAAACTCAAAAAGTATTGAGAACGATAATAATAACATTAATAGTACTTCACCTAACCGTGAACTTATCAATAAATCAGACTCTACACAGTCTTCATTAAGCCTTATTAGGAAAAACGTTTGAGGGGAAGGTGAAGATAAGAAAAAATATGCAAAGTGTCAAGAAAATATCCTTCCTACTACTTAAAATTTGGATACATCGGGAAGAATCTGACAGTGAGCTGGGTTCACGACCTCTCTATGTTCTGAAGGCTTATATAACGATGCATTAAAACCTTCCAAACTTAAAAGACACTTGAATTCAAAACACCTGATTTTAGCAAAAAAACCGTTAGAATATTTTAAAAGAATGCATGAAAATATGTAAAAGCTAGTTACTGTTTCAAGAAAAATGACCATGGAGGATAAAACCTTACTAAAGGCTTCCTATCTCATGGAAAATCAGATCGTGAAATGCAAAAGGACGTACACGACTGGAGAAGAATTAGTTAAGTCTTGCATGTTAAAATTCTGTGAACAGATTTTGGAAATGCAGAATGTTCAGAAACTGAAAGTAATTCCTGTGTCTGCTAATACTACCAAGCCTCAGAATCGAAAATATGACTGAAGACATTGAAATCTGATAATAAAAATGGAGAAAAATTTATCAATTTATTCAATACATCTAGACGAATCCACGGAAATTACAAACAAAACACTCCTTTGGTTTGCGAGGCTTGAATATGAAGGAGAGTTATATAAAGAACCACTTTGTTCGCTTAATTTGCTGGGTAGAACAACCAGCTCTGAGATTTTTAAGGCTCCTAATAGTTATTTCCGGGAACATGAAATTAACTGGAAAAAATGTTTTGGGAAATGCACAGGCGGTCCCGCAAATATAACTGGACATTTTTCAGGAAGTGTTGCAAAGGAGAAGAATGTTGGTCCCCCACACATTTTATCTACACACTGCAATATACACCCTTAACAACTGCAGAGACAAGTATGTCCCCAGAACTACACGAAGTGTTATCAAATGTCACTGAAATTATAAAGGAAATTCGACACAAAGCTCTCAATTCTCGACTATTTAAGACTCTTTATGAAGACATGGGTTCCAAGTATACTCATCTTCTTTGCCATGCTGAGGTGAGACGGCTGTCGAGGGGCAAAACCCGACTATTCGCCTTGTGGGAAGAAGTCAAATTATTTTTCCAGGAACAAAGTAATCCAAAATTGCAACAATTCTTTTCGAACAATGAATTACTAGCAAAGCTTGTACATTTCCCCCCTGTTAAATATACTCAACATATCCTTACAAAGACAACTTAAGGACGTGTTCCTACTACGAAATAAAATGGATGCGTTTCAAAAACAATATTATTGTGGCAAACACGGTTGGTTGAAGACTCTAATTTAAATTTCATTCATCCTTATCAAGATCTCAGTTTTAGCTTTCCATAAAAAGTGAATAGCCTTTTAGTGAACAGGCGATGAAAATTCTGATTCAGTTCTCTGCAACTTATTTATGTGAAAAGGCCTTTTCATCTGTCACAGCCATCAAAACACGGTACCGATCTCAATGTGAAATAAATGCAGCTCTCCGTCTTGCAGTATAACAACATTGGATCTAAATATCCATAATCTTATTTCAAGTAAGCAGGAACATCCGTCACACTAGGAATGTATAATACGATAAGCTTGATATACTTAAACCATTTTTGATTGCTTTGTTTTTACAGTTTTTTTTTATTTTGTTTATTTTATTATGGTCTTTTAACTTTAAGAATTTGGTTGCAAAAAATAGTTTTATTTTATTAACTAGGTACATTTTAAGTGTGTTCTTAGATCACAATTTTTTTTATAAATATATTTAACACTTAAGAAATCGTAATAGTGGTCCACGGGATTTAAAGTATGAATTTATTGGTCCGTGAGATCAAAACGTTTGGCTACCGCTGCCTTAGACTACCTATTTGAAGGTACATGAAGGAATTGGTGTATGAAGCAATTTGTTGACTGCCTAGAAAGTCTGGTAACAAGATTCATTGCCACATAAGATAAGATAAGCGTGACACCGCGAATCCTTAAGAGAGTACTCCACTTTTTCATTCGTGAATTGTGAAATGACACATTAGGCTGGCACTTGCAGCCTCTAGTTTGAGTCTTCTTCCGAAAGCCCTAAATCGGTTTATGTATCTTGTGATATCATTATTTCTCCATTGTTTCACTGCTGACAATAAGATTTGTAGATATCTCAATCGAAGTTTTTCTACTGAGACTGGAATGCGATTTTAAAATGCATTGTTATTACGATTCGTTTTGATGGGCATAATCGCCGCTCTAATTTTGTAACTTAATGCATTAGTAGGCCCACAGTTAGGTAGTTACCAAAGTACATTAGGTGGCCATGGAAATAGAAAAGTTTGGATATCTACTTCTTACATGTCCAAGATAATTTAAGTTATTAGTTTTAAGAATAGAAATATTTAATTGCTTGCAAATTTAGAGCATATATGAGCTAAATATACTACAGAAATAGAGGAATGATAATTATTATTAAATAGTGAAATTTCTAAAGAACTTGAGAATTACAGAACTTTTATTTCTACATAATGTAAGCATTAACTATTTATAATTATAAAGAAATTTTTAAGATTAGTTTAATAACAAATCTAATAAACCTTTAATAATTTCAACAAAAGAACGCAAGATATTGCCTCTATTTATTGCAATACATATAACTTAATATCCAGGCAAAAAAATTTAAGTTAAATTAGAAAAAAAAATATTAGAATTTCAACGTTTAAAACACTTCCTCTCTTGAAAATTGTATTAAAAGTAACTCAATTAGATCAAGAAAATTCCATATTGGTTACAAGCTCATCAAAATAAAAATTATGCTACATTCATTTCTTGCCCCCTGATTCTTTCCAATTCCTTAAGAGAAAAAATAATAAACTCGTGCATCAATATAATGCAAGCAATATCAAAATAAAATTGGGGTCTTTTTAAACCCCCAAAAATCCTTAACTTTTTTTAAAATTTAGTAACAGGTAAAAGTGGTAGTTAAAGTTTGCAGAAGACAGAAAACAAGAAATAATTCTGATATTACAATCGCTTGTTTTATGTAAAGAAAAAATTCTTATATTCAAATAGTTTTCCTACGTTAAAACTTTAACAGGATTTAGTTTGGCAATCCCAATATATATTTGATAAAATTAATTTTATTCCCGATGAGTAAAAAATCATTGTATCTAAAGGTTACAAACTTGATGTATGTTTTATGCGTATTTGATTTTGTGTATTTTTAGAGATAATTATTTAATTCAGTTTTGATTAAAAAGTTCGCTAATAATTTTTTTTTTTACTTTCGTAACACTGAAATTAACAATCTAGCATTTTTTGCACTTTTTATAGTTATAGACTTTAAGCTAAGCATACTAAATTAATTATAATTACGAAGCGAAGTAATCAATCACACTGAAACATTACTGCATTGTTGTATTAGAGTAAATCACAATTACATCATAGCTTAAATAAATCGTTTTTTTTTTTAATTCTTTCAACACATGATATTTCATAATAATATTAAATAGAAAACTTCAGAGCCCTCAAAAATCATAATAAATAAAGATCCTCAAGATTTAGCCCATTTCAGAACACTGTAGAATTCCTATTTTTTTTTCCTTCGTTAGAGTTCATTCTTTTATCTTCCTGAATTCCTATTCTTTAATAGTCTAGACAGCATGACCGTCCAGTGGTGACTGACCGGCAGCATAAAAGGGCCTAAATAAATGAGCTTTGACGAAGACAAGGAGTATTTATCAACATTCAAATACATTTATATGTTATTTTTATTTTCGATGCATATCTTTCCAATGAAACGAATTCCAAGAATATCTTTTACTATATGACTGTCCCTACTTTTTATTTATGGGATATTTTTTTATATATACAGGATGGTCCCGAATTCATGGAACAAATTTAAGGGTAGAAATGGTACATAAATGAAATATAGTTATGTTATAACTCATGCTCAGTTATAACAAAGGGAAAAAACTTTTCAATTTAAAACTAGTTTTGTAATTCTAGAAAATGTTTAAAATATTATTTTAAGGTGTATAAAAATAGGCAGGAAAAAAATATTATGATAAAAAAAATGAGCAAACACTGCTACTTTTAGTTTTCTCACTTTTCATCCAACGCATAATGTTTTGCCTTTAGGTCCACTTTAAAAAAAAACTATTGCACTATATGCTGCTCCCAATTTGTTTTTACTTCTATACATTATACCTGTGTATATAGTGAACCTAATTGTTTTTATTGTAAGCTTCAACAATTCTAAGTTAGAAAATTATACTGTTTAAGATTAACATCAAGAAATAGATTTTTTTTATTCAAAACTAAAATTAAATTTTAATGAAATTCAGTTATAGTATAAGTTAAGCCACAGAGAGTTAAACGTTAAGCAACAAGCTGTAAAAGTTAAGCCCCTAAAAGTTCGATTAAACTCTATTGTATCCAACCATACGTTGTCTCTCAGAAATTGTCAACATAATTTTCAAAATTTACCTTATCGAATATTTCATCCGAAGTCAAAAATTCAAAAATGTCACTTTTGCGCTAAAACCCATTTTTTAACCTGAAAAAATTTTATTGGAATTTATATTCTCATGTGTAAACTAGTCATTTACTAAATTTTTATTTATACACCATTTGCCTCGTTGAGCATCCTATTTTTCTCTTAAATTTTTTTTTTCCACATAATTATACATATTCCATTTATTTATTTATTTGACAGTTTTGCTAAGAATTCATCTTGCAAAAATTGCTTCAGGACATTTAATTCTCAATATATATATAAATATTATATTATATGTGCCATAAAATCCGGCGTACAACACACACCAATACTTTATAGCTGAAATTTTTATTTTTTAGGTATACTCGCCGTATAGTGCACACCATCTTTTTTACGAAATAACCTGAAATGTACATATGCAATGCTCTTATGTTTTGAAATCATTTATTCGAGGTGTATTGTCAGAGAATTTTGAAAAAATAGTATACTTCTAGAAATACAACCCTTTAAGTTCATACGAAATGTCATTTATTTTAAATAATCGGTATTTCGGTACATGTAGAAGTCTAATTTTTTTTTCTATGATCATCTTTTTCATTTTTAAAGCTCTCGTTTTTTACCCGGCGTATCACTTGCACCCGTAAATTTCCATCTTATTTTTTGTGTTAGAAATGCACGTTATACGCTGGATTTTAGGGTATATATATATAATAACTCGGATAAAATATAATTCCTATAAAAATCATTTAGGTTTTTTTTTTAATTAAAATTTCAGAATATTGTGACAAAGTCAATGATTAAAAATTTATAAAAAAAAACTGGTCTAAAAAAGTCATTATTTAAAATTCTAGGAATTCCTTATGTGCTTTTCTTTATTTTTATAATTTTACTTGTACAAAATTTACAATCATTTACAATTTTAAATATCCGATTAAAATTTCTCTGACTAAAATACTGCATTATTACAAATTAATGCATACATTTTCTTTTATATTACTCTTACACATTTGAATTTATATGATGCCCCTTTTGTACAATTGCCGAAAGGTATCCTTTGCTTCATATAAATATAATATTTTTAAAAATCTGTCGCCTTCTTACAGACTTTGAAATTTACTGACATATTAATTCAAACTTCGCAGAAATCTAAGATATACTGTCCATAATGCCCGAGGAATTGAATTTGTTTTTTTAGAGGCCAAGTCTTTTCTTGGAAGTCATCAAAATTGAATTCTGGGAAATGGATCTCTTATCTCCGGTACATAAGATACCGTTCCTGAAATCCAACTTCGCTAACGTGCCTTAAATTGTAAGAAACCTTTCTAGGAAACACACAGCTTCGACGGATGTCTATCTCGCATTTTCTTTAAATCTAAGA
>BMAV01000443.1:149590-164856 GCA_019973955.1 Trichonephila inaurata madagascariensis
TTTGAAAAAATAGTATACTTCTAGAAATACAACCCTTTAAGTTCATACGAAATGTCATTTATTTTAAATAATCGGTATTTCGGTACATGTAGAAGTCTAATTTTTTTTTCTATGATCATCTTTTTCATTTTTAAAGCTCTCGTTTTTTACCCGGCGTATCACTTGCACCCGTAAATTTCCATCTTATTTTTTGTGTTAGAAATGCACGTTATACGCTGGATTTTAGGGTATATATATATAATAACTCGGATAAAATATAATTCCTATAAAAATCATTTAGGTTTTTTTTTTAATTAAAATTTCAGAATATTGTGACAAAGTCAATGATTAAAAATTTATAAAAAAAAAAACTGGTCTAAAAAAGTCATTATTTAAAATTCTAGGAATTCCTTATGTGCTTTTCTTTATTTTTATAATTTTACTTGTACAAAATTTACAATCATTTACAATTTTAAATATCCGATTAAAATTTCTCTGACTAAAATACTGCATTATTACAAATTAATGCATACATTTTCTTTTATATTACTCGTACACACATTTGAATTTATATGATGCCCCTTTTGTACAATTGCCGAAAGGTATCCTTTGCTTCATATAAATATAATATTTTTAAAAATCGGTCGCCTTCTTACAGACTGAAATTTACTGACATAGTAATTCAAATTTCGCAGAAATCTAAGATAGACTGTCCATAATGCCCGAGGAATTGAATTTGTTTTTTAGAGGCCAAGTCTTTTCTTGGAAGTCATCAAAATTGAATTCTGGGAAATGGATCTCTTATCTCCGGTACATAAGATACCGTTCCTGAAATCCAACTTCGCTAACGTGCCTTAAATTGTAAGAAACCTTTCTAGGAAACACACAGCTTCGACGGATGTCTATCTCGCATTTTCTTTAAATCTAAGATTCGAATTTTTTGCTTTCTTAATGTTTATTTAGATCTCAGATTTAGCGAATAAACGAGCTAGACATCTATTTTGGTGATAATGTTTTAAAAAATTTTTCTCCTTTTATTTTCGATTGGGTGGAAAAATTTGTTTTATTTTCAAAATTATTAACAATCTGCTGCTGCTTTTTATTCATGTTACATATTTTTTTCATCGATCCTAAAAAAATTTATTGATAATAAATGAGTACATCTTAAAAACAAAACATCGAGCGATACTGAAACATATTTTTTCAATCTAAGATCATTCAATAAAAACTTTAATGAAAGAAGAAAAATCACTGAGAAATTTTATTAACATTATGATTAAAATAAAAATTTAAGAATAAGAATGTCATTAAGTGATAAAGATCAATAAAATGAACGGTGTTATTGTTCTAACCATGAACTTTTCAATTCCTACTATTACATATTTCACACTTCTACATATAGTATATTGATTTACAACGTGTATCTTGTGTTCAAATTTTCAATCATTTATAAAATCCTTTTTATTCCTCCACTCAAGTTCAAATACATTTTTTTTAAACTTGTAGTGGATGACACTCGATGTTAATACATTTTTTTTCAAATATTAATTCATTAATGAATAAATAGTAATATAAACAAAAATAATAGTCTAACACTACATATAAAAAGGAGAATTGCTCATTGTGTCTCTTTAGTGCAATGGATAGCGCGTTGGTCTTCTAATCCAAATATGATGGGTTCGAATCCTACCTGGAATAGCTTAAGAATGTGATTTATGAATGAATATATAGCAACAAACATAAATAATAGTCCAACACCATGTATAGAAAGGAAAATCGTTTTCTTTTTTCACTTATAATATTGGGATTTTTTTCATATATTAATATTAATTGTGTACATAATTATTTAGTAAAAGGTAAATGGAATAAAAATTTTCTTTGTTGACCTAAATAGGAATTGACTTATTATTTTTTTTATAATACTTGCTTAAAAATATTCTGAGATTAAACCTGAAATATTTCTTTTAATGAAGCTTGAATTTTCCTCTTCAAAGTAATCTAATTATTGATAATTTAAAACAATTAAGAATGCGGAGGACGTATAGATTTTCATGCTATCAATTTTCAAACCTACAAACACTTTATTAATGTAAATTTGAGATTCACGCCTTTCATTTTATATCAAGAAAAAATAATTTTAGAAAACCTCTTCCATTAGTACCATTATATATTCTAACTTGATTTTTAAAATAGATTAACTTTAAATATTTCAATGAACTGTTTAATTACAATAACTTAATTATATTCGTCTTTACCTTGCTATCAAAGTAAAATTAGAGTAGCGGTTAGCAAATTGTTTTTAAATTAGCCCAGCAATCCAATCTTAAAAAACTCACTTCATTCACATGTCAACATCTAATAGGAATTTGGATTATAAACTCAACGCCACTTTTCTAAAAATTGTGTTGTCTTTTTTCATAATGAATTATATTTTTGCCCACCATAAAAATTTTTCACAGAAAATAAATCACGCTTGTGATAGGTACAAATTCTATTTCATTCTTAAGCCATGTGTCTCAGGGGTGTTAAATTTCTCTAGAGGTCTGAAAATATAAACAATTTTCAAACAGACATAATTCTTTTAAATTTAAATTAAACGATTCGAATCTTTTACACATTATTTATAAAAGAATGGGGCTTCAGAAAAGTATAAAATGTATATAATGTAATAATAATTTTAAAAGTCTTAAGCATATGAAAATTCTATAGTAAATATTTTTTCCCTTGCGTACGCTGTTTTCTAAAATAGTAGCCTCTGATGTATATATAAAACTTTATATAGAATTATAAAACGCATCATATTCTTTAAACCCTACCTACGTTTAGTATTATATATCTTTTGTATTTCAAAATATTTGTAAAAAAAGAGCAATTTTTAAAATATTTTTTAAAAATGTTTTTTTTTTATTTATTAAAATTTGTAAGTTATTAATCTATTTATATAAAAATATCTACAATGTAATAAGAATACATTTAACTTTATAAATCAACTTACAGCTAGTATAATTAAAGCTACTATTTTAGAAAATAGCATGCATGACGTAAAACTTAATAAATATTTCTAATAGAAAATTTTCATATTTTCATATGTGTGCTTATAATTTTTAAAATTATGATTATATTTCAAACATTTTATACTTTTCTGAAGTTCCATTCCTTTATAAATAATGCGTAAAAGATTCGAATTATTTAATTTAAATTTAAAATAATTATACCTGTTTGAAAATTGTTTATATTTTCAGACCTCTAGAGAAATTTAACACCCCTGAGACTCCTTTTTATCTAAATACCTTATTTAATATTTATATACAATAAATGCAAATTGTCGCCATTAATTACACAATACATTTTGAAAAAGATATTGTTTTTGTATAAGTATCTGTCACAATTTATAAATAAATATAAATATTTTAAATCATTATCAAAAATTCTTTTATTATGTATTTAACAGCACATTAATTTTAAAGTTTGTTGCCAATAGATTCGGATAAATTTTTCAACATTCTATTGGAAAAATTCTCACCACCAAGAAGACACTTTACTAGGTAAACTAAAATTAGGAGACATATTCATGGGTCTGAAACAGGATGTCTATTCAAATTTCATACCAGACACACAAGTGTAGCACTAGTAACTCCACAATTAACTTACAAATCAGATTTTCTTTAAATACATGCTGAAAAGTTCGTGAGAATTATTTATCGTTGAAATTTGACGTAGTGAGTTAATGTTAGTCAGAAATGCTTTTAAGAAGACAAAGAAACCTTTATTAACAGCTAACTGAGTTAGAATTAGGTCATGCTACAGGGCTAAGAGTAGGATTTTCTTTCCCTGACCTTACAGAAAGGCATTGACAGGAATATATCCAATGTGTGTGATTGTTGGCAAGGAAGGTACTGCCTCAAAAGGATTGGGTGGCTACGTGACACTACTAAGAGAGGAGACCGAAATGCTCCACGTATGACAGTGGAGCATTCTGCTGCGTCTGTAGCAAAAATTCGAGCTAATGTTGGCAGCAAAGTGACACAACGAACTGTTACAAAGGAACCAGAAGCCTGTAGCGTGTATTCCACTGACTCAAAAACCATTGTCATCTGTGACGTTAGTAGTGTCAAGCAATTGTGTGTTCATTAGAGGACGTATTGGAAATACTCGTATATTGTGTTTTCTGATTAAAGGCTATTTTACCTTGATGCCAGTAATGACCGTGTGTTGGTTGAAAGAAGACCTGATGAGCCTTTGCAGCCAACCTGCATGCGTCCTAGAACCACGGGGCTTACAGCTGGAGTTATTGTATGGGAAGCAATTTCCTAAGACAACAGGAGTACCCTCGTGGTTATCCCATGAATCCTGACTGAAAATTTGTATTCCAGTATAGCGACTCAACCTGTTATGCTACCATTTATGAACAGCATGTAAAAGGAGGGGTGTTCTTCAACAAGATAATGTGTGCTCTCATGCCGCTATTGTAACCAAACATTCGCTACAAAATGTTGACTTGGTTGCAAAATCAACAGATTTGTTTCCAATCCAGCATCTATGTGATATTATTGGAAGACAACTCCAGTGTCATCCATAGCCATCATTGGCAGTCGCTGTATTGACCGATCAAGTGCAATAGGGATGGAACTCCACCCCCATAAACTAACATCTGACACCTGTATGATACAATACAAGCACGCTTTCAAGATTGTATTCAAAATTCTGGTGGTTTCACCGACTATTAATGTACCATTATTTCCTACTTGGAAATTTCCCTTCTTGCATTTCCAATAACCTGTGATCCCGAAACTTTAAGTCGTGTAGGGCAGCGATGCACGTTAAATCTGTCGAGAGCTGAAACGTCCTCCCGTTGGTGTGGTGTGGTAGTTAGGAGAGGGGGGTGCCAGCACAGGTGTCGTCCACGTCACTTGACCATGGTTCAAAATTACGTGGTCCGTCACCAAAAGCCCTCGAGTAGCTGAACAGTGTGACGTTAATATTCAATCAATCAATCAACCCGAAACTTTAATCAATTCAATATTTTTTTCTGGAACATATATTGCGAAAATTTCATTACTTTACAATAATGTTTTCTTGGTATTAATTTTTTTTAAAAAACTCAATGTACTTTATAGCTCTAATTTCTGGTTTACAAAGAGTATTAAAAAATAAATATACCCCTAACAAAATCCCAATGAATCTTTAAATTGAAAATAATTATTTATATGAAATTGTAAGGCTAAATCACACAAATCTACGCCACGAAATTGATAAGAGAAAACAGATCTTTTTAAATAAGTATTTTGATGAAATTGACTCCAGTTCTGTTAATGTGATTCTTATTAAAGTCTTTCAGGAATTTTTGCCCTTACAATTTTGTTACAAACATTGTCATCTAAGTAACTAAATCTCTTTAATAATCTAGACATTGTAATTATAGCACTAATATTTTGTGACAAAAACACCTTATTGTTTTCCTCTGTAGGAATTGGTTATGAAGTATGAAATCCAGTGTTAGATTGGCATGGGCATTAATCAATGTCTCTGGAATGTTGTTTACAAATATCTTGAGCGAACGGATGCGCCTTTCTTTTTTTTTTATAAACTTATTTCTTTTTAATCATTCTTTTATCTTCTAATAAAAGACGAAAATTGATTAGTAGCTGCGTTTATGAACGACTTTATTAAAAAAAAATATCTAATTCAGTTCTAGTTTTTAATCTCTTGCTTTTGATTTTCCATAAATAAGATTTTCTAATATTAAACGGGTAATTCGGACTCCCGCTTTATTTACAAGGAATTTTCTTTAGTAAATTATTATACTTACATAAATGGTACAAGCATGTTTAACATTAATTCACTGGTTAACTTTTGCTGGATTTAATGCAATGTATCAGACAGTTTGTTGATTTTATTATTCAAATGTAGAAAATAAAAACAGAACCCTAATGCTGTTTACGGTGCACTTTGAAGCAGTGTTATTGCTTTTGGCGACAGACCTCACAATTTAAAACCACGTTCAAGTGACAAGAACCAAACCTGAGATGACATCCACCCCTCTTTCCAAATTTCTCCACCATGTTGATGTGTGGACTTTGAGCAACGACAGGTTTAACGAGCTTAGCCCCTCCACACGGTGAGCCTTCATTAGCACTGATTCGGCAAATCCAACCCCATGTTCGAGACCATGACCTCTTGATTACTGCTGGCCACAGAGCTCTACCAATATAGCTGAATTATATATTAAAAAAACTTTCATAAGCATTAGAAAGTTTAATACGATTTCATTTTGTTTGAATTAACTCATTCACAAGTTACATAAATGACTATTGATGAAAAGATGAAATCAATCTTCTTTAGTGATTCTATCTATTAATTTTTTTTAATAACATTAATGTGACAAATGAATGCAAATGAGCTGTACTGATTAGAGAAATTTTATTTATATACCTGGTCCCATGTAAAAAAAAACTAATTTAATTACATACAAGTTGTTCTTCTTTTGCACGTTTATAAGTTAGTCCAGTGCTTCTCAAACTTTCAATATTTTAGACCCAATATTCAATCATAATTTTCATCGCCCCCCCCCATACAATAACAATGTATTAAATTCAATAATACTATATTTTGACGCTAAACCTATAATTCGACTTTAAGCTTTTAAATGCTACCGACGTATATAAACGTCTCATTCAGCCAGTAAGTTAATTGCCCTGTACGTATATATACGTCTTTCCAAAGTACAATCTTTTCTGTGAACTGCTATCTATGAAATTATACGGAAAGCTGTGGAATGCAATAAAATGGCATTGACAGTGTTTGCGCAGCATTTACTTATTTCAGAGGGGATTTGCTTATTTATTCCTTTAATACCACCTCCCTCCCCCAATACACCACATACGATCGCCTACGTGTTAAGCGATGGTATTGAGGATTCGAACCGCGTAATTTTTAATTGGCATTGAAATAATTATTTATAAACCTAACAAATCATCAAGTGTGAACTTTTGCAAATAATTTTATAAATATGAAGAGTCCATGGGTTACTGGTATTTGTTAATTGTTCTTAATTTAGTATTGTTAAATTAATTACAAAATACATTGAGAAGTACTAATATATTTATAAGTGTATTATATCAGTGTAAATGTGTTTTTTATTTTTCATTATTTCAGACTGTATTTTGTTTTTTTACTTTCAGAAAATTACTAATTTTTTTAAATAATCTTTTGTTTTCGACTTTTCAATATGCTCGCCCCCCCCTCTTGAAGGGTTATGACGCCCTCCTAGGTTGGCGCACCCCACAGTTTGAGAAACACTGAGTTAGTCATAATTCCACATACATGAAAATTGCAATATTTTTAATTTTTATTGCAGAATTTTCATGAAAATGTTTCGAATATTGTTTCATAAGAGTATTTTTGCAATGAAGATTCTTTTTTCGAAGCTATTTGTGCACAATTAATTTTGTCACGATTGATCACCTAACAGTAGAAATTATTCCCCCATATACGTTTAAGTATTCATAATATGCAACCTCTGACAGTAAAGTTCAGTGAATGAAATCAGAATGGCCAATTTGGCAACACTGGCAAAAAAAAAAGTTTCACATGTGTAGTAGAGAGAGGTTGACCATCTGTCCCCACGTTGTTCAGTTGAGCGTCGTTTGTGTTCCATGTAAGTTCTTGTTTTACAAAGTGCTTGCTCAGGGCGTTGATTCTTAACTGAGAACAGGAAAATGAAATGACAAAAGATTAATTTAAAGTTTTGTTTTAAGCTTGATAAGACACCAAGAGAAATTTACGTGATACTGGTACGTGTTCATGAAGATCAAACACTTTCCATGAAGTGTGTGTACGAGTGGTTCGCCCGTTTTCGAGTAGGGCCGAGAAAGTGTTTCTGATAACACTCGTAGTGGAAGACCGGTGACCTCTGTCAGTGACGAAAACATTGAGAAATTGAGTAAATTAATTATGAAATATCGTTGATTAACTATGCTCATGATAGCAGATGAACTGCGCATTAACTGTGAATCCGTGGGACAAATCGTTACCCAGTATTTAAGGATGAGAAAAACTTGAGGGATACATAGGGTACGACCCAAGTACGCACAACAAGGTTCATGATTTTTTTTGTTCACGACAATGGTCACTTTCACACAGCCAATATCGTCAAACAGTTCCTGGCAACAAGAGGGGGGGGGTGCAAAATGAACAACATCTACCATACTCACCAGATCTCAATAATCCTGACTCCTTCCTATTCCCACAACTCAAACTTGCTTTCAAAGAAAAGAGATTTGACGATGTTCCTGACATCCAACGAGACGTGACGAAAATTTTGAACTCCATCCCAAAAGAAGACTTCTTGCAAATTTTCCAGGATATGTATAGAAGATTTCAGTGGTGCTTAGTTATGGGAGTTAACTATTTCGAGAAGGACAGTAAGGTAACTTCCGTTAATATTTCATCTACGTTAATGTTACAGGACTATTCACCGAACTTTATTGTCAGAGGTTGTAGTTCAATAAAACTTTTGATGTAGACAATAACTTTAAGGCTGTTTTCGGTTAATGTTAAAGAATAGGACCCAAATTGGGAACATTTTTTAGATATAAAAGAAACGAACATTTTATATGATATTCTGGCTTCACTATCCTTTTGAGAGCAGCATGTTTTATCATACTTCCCATTTCTAACCGAGTTGAATAATTTTTTCGGGTATAAAATGTGTTTCGCGTTTTTCCTCCTATACCGTAATGTTAAATGGGCTATGCCTTCACGTATTAAAACAAAAAAGAAAGTATTCATGGAATATTTTGAAGTTTTTAAAAACTCTATATTGTTAACAGAGGTATGAGTTATAATATTGCAAATTTCCATGGAAATTGAGGCATTTTTCTGTCTGAAAATGTGATTCGTGCTTAGTTCAAGCTCTCGTACTTTTACCGAAGACAGCCTAAAGAAAATCTTTCTGATTTACTTGTAAACTTTTCTAAAATTTAACTAAACCCATTCTTTTTTTTTTTTTGAAATAATGTATGGTGTATTTTTCCAAAACAATATTTCATGAAAAATTGTGTACTTGTTCATTAGGCTTATTCCGAATGTCTATATTCGTTATGAATGTTTTCTTCTTTTATAGAAGTAAAATCATCAGACTTCCGAAGAAACAATTGAATACATTTATATAATTTATATAAG
The DNA here is from genome assembly GCA_019973955.1 of Trichonephila inaurata madagascariensis. Taxonomy (NCBI): domain Eukaryota; kingdom Metazoa; phylum Arthropoda; class Arachnida; order Araneae; family Nephilidae; genus Trichonephila; species Trichonephila inaurata. The sequence goes on from BMAV01000443.1 coordinate 158,753, forward strand.
TTAAGGATTTGTTCCCAAAATAAAATATAATTAATTATTCTTTCATATTCTGATTTGTGCCACCAACTTGTCCGACGTTCAAATCTAATCTGATATAAATTAACATTGAGAACGAGTCACGTGTCTATATTATATGAGGAAATATCTAAATTATTTTTCACATGTGTATTATTGTCATCGCTTTGATCAGATTTACTGCAATTTTTTTCCCGTATAGTTTCCTTTATTAGTTTATTATTATTAATATTATAACTCTTATCTTTACGTTAAAAAAACTAATAAAACTATTTTTCAGTCTCTTAAACTAAATTCAGTCATACAAAGCTTGTTTGAACCTTTTTGACTATGCAGAAGTATCTTCTCCAACTGTTGAGAAATATTTTTCATCGATTTGAATTTTGTCTAGACGAAAGCAGAGTTACATTTTAGAATGCATAAGAAATATAAAACGTGATCCTTTTGGGAAAGTTTTTATGAGATTTTTTTTCGAGATTCATATCATTACAAAAACTATAAACAGTTTTAAGACTACAAGAATGGGACATTACGTTGGAAAAGAATATGAGACTATTTTAAAGATATTGGACTCTTTAATATCCAATAAAATCTATAACCTGCTTTTAAGCGATCACGCTTACAATTTCCTTTTTTAGATTCCATAGTAAAGAGACGTTGAACCTATAAAATATCCATGCTTAAAACTCCATTGGGGCACTTTCACCTTAGTGTAAAAAGAAAAAAATATTCCTTTTCTTTAAGAAAATGCTATTCCATTTTCTGTTATAGAGCATTTGATCACTTAATTTCGCTGTGAACATTGCAAGAAAATATTTTGCTCGATTCTTATTGGATTCAAATTCTCTTCTTATTCATATTTTAAAGTCGTTTACTTGGAGAATTTTAGAATTCTCGGCGTCCTAACGGCGAGATTGGCGAATATTCCCAGATGAATTCAGTAATCGTGGCAAAACTACTGTTATACGATAGAAGCAGAAGTCTATAAATTGTTCGGTACCGTGTACTTATTCGCTCCAGAACTATGTGATAAAGACGAGGTGCACGAGATCTAAAGTTCCATAAACGGCATTTATTATTTCGTGCTCCTTTGTTCTATTTCAGGGGGAGAAAGAGTCGTTCTGGCTTTTTCACCCTCACTTAGCTTTGGTACTAGAAAAGCAGGAATGACTTGAATGGTTTTCAAAAAATAGAATATTTTCAGTCGTTTAATCGTTTGAGAAAAAAGGTTCTGGAGGGTTAAGGATATGTGAACGTATAGGGGTGGTAACTTAAGAATTGAGTTTAAAGAAAAGAAGTTAAATTGCTCTCTTAAGAATCATTTAGTATAAGTGTTTTTTTAAATTGGTGCAATTACTTTTTTTCGAACGTACCAAACTTGAACAAATGAGTTTTTACCTTACTATGATATCGATTTCAATAACGTTAATAAATAATGTTGAATTACTGAAAAGTAAAATGACAGGTTAAAAATGAAAGAAACTTTAATTATTGATTAAGAAATAACATAGTTAAACAGAAGATTATTGATGCGTTCAATATCATTTCAACAAAATTATTTTTTTTTTCAGATTACAAGAAGTTTCGGTGAGTTTTTACAATATATAGGGATGTTTTCAGTGACTGATTGCATTGATTTAAATAATTTTGCGGTTCAATTAGTATTTAAATTATTTTAAATATTCAATTAAAATTCTTATTTGATTTATCTATAAAATGAGTGGTGCCATATGGTAATAAAATAATAACAATCAGTTTTGACATCAGTTCATCAAATAATGAAAAGTTTAAATTTTAACCCAACCGAGCATCCGTTCAGCAACTTGAGGCGCCTGTCTACCGGTCATTTTGAATTCGCGAACCTAATGAAATCCAAGCATCTACTATACTATTCGAATGAATTGGTACAAAGGAGAAAAAGGGACATTTTCTAAAACCTTAGATTTTAATCATTACATACCTTAAAATACACTGAAAAATCTGTATATAAGTACGAAGTATGTCTTCCTTTAGCAGAAAAATGACATTTTCAACCCGTCTTGGCGTTAACTCCTTTAGAGTTGCACACATGTTTTTCATTTCATCATCTTGGAAACATACAAGTAGAGCCCTCTTTATCATTTGCTCTGTTGTCGTGCGATTCATGTTAGCGAAACAATTCTTGAGATTATGCCATCAGTTTTGAATAGAATTTAAGTCTGGGGAATTTTCAAGTCTCAATCGAGCACTTTTATTTTATTTTCCGCATTAAAGTATAAACCAATTTCGAATTGTAACAAGGGGCTAAGTCATGTGGAAATATTCCATCAAATGTTTCCATGAATGGAACAATTCTCCTACATAATATTTCTATATATTTGACAGAATTCCTCATGTATTTAAGAGAAACTAAGCTTCCAGGGCCATTTAGTGTAAAAAAGCCCTCAAACCTCTATTTGGAAGGGTGTTTTACAGTTGGATATGATTTGGTAACAAAGTTTCCACTTCACTTCGTCTAACTACACAGTATTTGTATCTCTGCAAAAAATAAATGTTTCATCACTCAAAATCACCTTCTCCCAGATGTTAACAATCCATGATCGGTATTGTTTGGCCTATTCTAAACGTTTTTTCATCATTTTCTGAGTCTTGTTGCCTTAAGGCCACCTTCGAAAAGCCTTTTCCATGCAATTGAGGTACTCACTTCAACACCATTATCCAATAAATTCCTTCAAAGGTGTATGCTTGGATTTATTTAGATACTTCCTTATTAAAATTTTATTCAATTCTTGGAGTAGTTTTGCGTTTTGGAGCACTTGCGCCCACATTCTTCTATTCTTTTTGGAGACGATATTACAGAATTTTGAAAAGTTCTTAAAACACTTAATTGAATCACACCAACTGCCATAGTTATATCTCTCACAGTCCTAAAAGCGTGTTCATTGAGAGTGATTTACTTTATAATGGTTCCACGGAGTAATATTCGTTTTAGAACAAGTAAACGTAACAAGTCTTTTACAGAACACAAAATTGAAATTACCAGCTGCCACACTGAAAAGCTCACAACTTAGCTCTTGATACATTAAAATGAATAAACTATAGTCAAAGCCAATTTGTCACACTATCTAAAGTCAGATATAACGGGTTTGAGGTGTTTCAGAGGACATCACTAGTAATTACATACCGACAAAACATGTTTGTCCCAATTAATTCGAACATTATAGTATTTTGTGCTGAATGTAATAAAGGGCATCCGGAAGGGCAAAAAATAATGAAGGTTTCTCTGAAATCATATTTTTCCTCCAATTTCTAAAATTATTTTTATGTCGATTTTAATGTTATATCTGGGTTTTCAGATTGTGAATTTTCATTTGGATCTATATTTTGTGCTGAATGCAATAAAGGGTATCCAAAAGAGAAAACAATAGTGAATAATTCTCTGGAATCGTATTTTTCCTCCAATTTCTAAAATTACTTTTATGTATACGTTAATGTTTCGTTTGTGGGTTTTCAGATTGTCCAAAAATATATAAAAATAAAATAAAATAATGGTTGAAATATGTAATTCTAAATAAACCTTCATTATTTTTAAGGTTGAAATTTATTTATTTCAGATCGATGCATCATTAAAGGTTTGAGTAGGAAAGTAGAATATTTCCGTAGGTTTATCAGTATACATTCCTGAATTCTTAATAGATTATAGATGAGAATCTTGATAGCAAAGCAGTTTGTAAATTAAACTTCTCTAATCAACAAAAAAAAAAACAATATTTATATACCCAAACACATCACTAAGAAAACTGTCTAAAAACCAAATAAACAAAGTATGCATACCAGTTAACAAAGCTCATATTAATATTATTAAAAATTAAATACCAGATAAATAATGCAAAATAAAATATTTCGTTCAAAAACTATTTTGAAATTAATACAAGATATTAAAATTTGCAATATTGAACGAATATAATTCCTCGATGAACATTAGTAACTCTTATGGAAGTGAATTACAAACTGAGTTAAGTATTAAATACGTATAAGTTTGTGAATTATTTGATTTCTATAATAAAATATCATACATTAAAATAAAGTAAAAGGTAAAAAAGAAAAATAATGTATTATGATCAGATTTTATTTCCAGCTTTTTCTTTACTTGTTGAATTTTAAATTTTTGTACCGTGTGATTATGTATAGCAAAAACTTAAAAAGAAATTTACATTTTAAAATGTTCAATTTCTTAGAATTATATGAAAGAACCCTAAATACAGTTTATCTATACATTTATTTCTAAAAATTATAGCTAAGTAAGAAATGGAGTTTTCTATAATCTATTCCTTTAAGTTATTCCAAAAATGTTGAAACCTTAATATTCCGAGTCACGATCTCCAAAAAATTGTATACATTTACTCTGCTGAAGAAAGAAAAGTCAATCTTGACAATGAAAATTTTCTGTGGATGAAACTGAATAAAAAATGTCTTATTTTCAAAAACGCTTTGAATTTTTTAATAAAAGATAAAAAGTCTTCCTTCTTTCTAGGATCTTTTCTGGCCTAGTTTCTTAAAAGTAGTATTATGTATCACATGGAAGGTATGCACTGAGAGGACGTGATGACGATGTTAAGGAATCTATAACAATCGTTCATCATTACAAACATAAAAAAAAAAACATAATAAAGTCAACGGAAATTCGGTTTTCTTTTTAAATTTTATTTCGTTTATTTACTAATTCATTTATTTTTTATAAACTCTTCAAAAGAAAAACCTTGAAATTATTTGCAATCATTAATGACAAGTATTTGACCAGAGTTTTCGAAAGAACTCTTTTGTAAACGTATGTGTTTTCTGAGGGGAGGGATGTATGCATGGATTTTTGTATATAAACTTAAGATTACTTTTAGTTTATACACTATTTTTGGGCCAGTTTACATATATATATATTTTTATTTCTAATGGGGCTGCCGATTGGTGTTTTACCATTGGAGATCTAGTGCATTATTCGTGAGCCGGTATCTCTTTTCTTAGAATTAATTTTCTCTTCTCTCAAATATGTATCATATTTATTCAGATGTTGAATTTTCCTGGGATTGGTATGTAAATTGTTATTTTTTTTTTACGAAGAAGATTTGGTATTGAAAATTATGTTATAAAATAAGTATTAATAGTTTTTTTCTCACTAAGACTTTTATTTCTAATGAGGCTGCGGATTGGTGTTTTACCATTGCAGACCTAGTGCATTCCTCAGGAGCTGATATTTCTTTTTAGTGCGGCACTATATAGGTGGAATAACACTCGCCACAGGTAATTTTGATGCCCAGTTTTCTCACCAGAGGGAGGCACCTGAGCTCTGACGATGCGAAACCATGTGTAGGAATTCAATTTTACTGAAATCTCCCAAGCCAAACAAGCGATCTTTTACATACTACGTAATCATCCGACAGGGACGCTGACGATTTTCAGCTTTATTAAAATCACCGACTTGGGCCGGGGTCGAACCCACAACCTTGGGCGTACAAGGTCAGTGACAAACCAACTACACCACCCAACCGGCTTACGTATGTTGATTATCATAAATGATTTCATATCCATTATATTTTTTATTATTAATTATTTTATATCCATTATATTTTTTATTATTAATTATTTTATATTCATCATATTTACTGCCATAAATTATCAATAACATCTGGGAAGTGTGTTTTAAGAGAAAGGAGAAGTGTGATTAAAAAATTGTAAGTAATATTTTTTATGTAACTTTAAATATAATGGGATTTCGAAAACATCATTTAAAAAAGATCATTACTAAGATTTTTTATGAATGTTTTTTCTCCTGAATTTACAAAAAAAAAAAAAAACAATTATCGTACTTTTATATTTTCTAAGCAATGAAGGAAAAGAAATATTCTTAAGTGATAGATACGACATGACATGGATATAATGAAAAGTAACAGGGGAAAACACAGATAAAAATAACTACAAAAAATTAGGAAATAGGGAAAATTAAAACCGACAAGTTTTTCATCTAATGTTTATTTGTTTTGACATAATAAAAAAAAAACATGAATTTTGATTTTATAATGCATCGTGTTTTTTTTTTTTTTTTTAAGGAAATGGGG
>BMAV01000443.1:164956-187242 GCA_019973955.1 Trichonephila inaurata madagascariensis
TTTTTTTTTTTTTTTTTTTTTTTTTTTTTTTTTTTTTTAAGGAAATGGGGATGTCAAAAAAATGCACGCTGGTTTATTAAGATACATTTGGAAGTGACTCTATATTATTTTTTATTGTGCAAGGTACATTAGTTTAATTGAAGTAACATAATTTTTTAGCGAAGAATTAAGTAGATTTTTCTCTCGCTTCATTTTATTATTATTTTTTCATAAAGAATGCATTTAGCATTTTAATTTTGTTAAAAACTGACAGTTTACTTTTTTCCTTTCATTTTTTACGCTTGTTTTTTTTCTTTTGATGTCAACCCTCATTCTTTTAAGTTTTAAATAAATAAGTTACAAGAGAATTTTTTTTTTAAAAAAAATTATCTAACATTTTTTTTACATCGTTCTTTAATTGTTTTTCAAAATAACACACATGAATTTAATATTGTATTTTTCAATTTGTGATCGAATATAATTTTCAAGGAACGAAAATTTTATGAATATTGTTTATTCTTATATTTTTCAACCTCCCCATTAGGTTATTATTAACTCAAATGTGAAACGGTCCTTAGAAGGTTTTTGAAGTGAAACACATTTGATTTCATTTCAAACATTTGATTCATCTCTCATATAAAAGTATATTTGGAGACGGCGCACAGTGGGCAGTTTTTCCAATCTAGCGTTCGGGAAGTCCAAAAATGAAATTGCGCGAAATAAAAAAAAACAATCCACTATTTATGGTCCTCATAGGTTTCCTAGCCATGTGGTAAACAGTTTTCGTCATTACGCGAATGGAAATATTCTACAATCAGCGGTTTAGATCGGGTTTCTTTTTGCTGCAAGAAACACTTGCGAGCGTCATGTTCTAACAAGAAGTTCTATCCTTTCGTCTGAAAAAGATTTTGTAGATTTAAACGGGTTTTTTTAAATACATGCCATGGGTAAGTAATTTCTTGATTTGACTTTCAAATTAGGTTGAACTTTGATTAAAAATTGTATAAAAACATAACATTTAGCACAGCATGTATAACTCCCATAACATTTAGCACAGCATGTAACTCCTACAAACATATATGTCGGTTTTTTGTGTTTATTGGAGTAGAGCTTTCGGGATTGACACGGATTGATCACAGTAACACGTAAGTCACATAGAGTAGATATAGACCTTTAATTTAATACAAAATTTAGCTGCTGCTACCTAACTTATGATTATTTTTTAAGCGTTGGCCGATGGAATTACTCGGCGTGCCTTATTCAATGTATGGAAGGAAGAGCAAGATACAAGCGCAAAACTTATATTGTTTTCAGTTTAGTTAGGACTACAACGTTGATAAATATGAGGACCAGCAGCAATTGAAATTTAGAAACACTGTTAAAAATTTCTGCTCGTTTGTAGGGGAAAAATGGATGAGTTGGCATAGAAACGAAAAGTTCTTCTCCAAGTCGAATGTTGTGCGGTTGTCGGGGGAGTAAGATTTATATTATATTTTATTATTTTTAAGTAAAATATATAGCTAATGTTTTAGTGTGGTCTTTTATATTTATTTAAGCTTATAATAATTATTTTTTCAGAATTATGAACTTTAAAATGGTTTTTCTCAGTTTGTGTTTTTCGCATTCTTCCTAAATTATTTACCAATCACTTCCATTTTTTCCCTGTGTCTTATATGTAATGCATGTAACAAAATTAGGGATCCATTTTACTGTAAATTGAATACTTCTTTTTTCAAAAAAATTAAATGTGGGAAATATTAGGCTTTTGGTTGAATTTTAGCATATATATATATATATATATATATATATGAGTGTGTGTGTGTGAAGTAGGTGGCGCTACTGCAAGCCTCCCTAGCATCCCCCTCCCAGGTGGCTTCGAAGGGAAGCAGAGGGCAATGGATTGGACGGAAGCATTTTATTTTTTTTCTCCAAAACCAATTAAGGTATTGTAAAATCGATCCCTAAAGGTGTTTAAAACATTCTCGGAAATATTACAAAAATTTCATGTCAAAAAATTAATTAACACAAAAAGAGTAAAGTTTTAAAAATTTCGAAATTTCTTGAAAGAAATTAAATTTGTAAAATTGTGTGAATAATACGTGAAACATTTTATCTCGTATCATTTTCTTCAATAAACATTATATGAAATGTTAAAATGTAATTTTTAAATACATAAATAAAAAAAATGCTCAAAGGGTGCCGAGTCCTTTTAATCACTATCTATTATCCTTTAGTGTATATGTACAATGTTATGTTTGATTGCATTTGTTTAATCTTTAACAATTATTAAATTAAATTTTTTTTAACTTGTCACACTATTTCTTGTATATATTCTCCCACGTGTAAATTACTGCTTCCGTTAATATCCTTAGATCCTTGTTCAAAAACTAGTTCCACTTACCAAGAAATTATTCCTGATCAAATTCAAACTTGATATAAATTAGTTAAGACTCTATTAACCTTATTTGTTAGTAAAAAACAGAAAGGAATAACCAATTTACATTAATTACTATGATTTTAGATCATTGTAAAGACTTTAAAGCCATAAAATAATTTCCGTGTGCCAGATTGGGAAAACTGCCCACTGTGCGGCGTGAGGAAATTAAAGAATTAGAGGCAACTTCAGATCCCTGTTTCTCCTTCTGATCATTTACACATACACACGCATATTAGCATTTTGTTAGGACTCTTTTGTACTCAGTGTCTCTACATCACCAGTGTTAACTCAATCTAAGATTACTCATTAACTTTGCAGTCAGACACTTTAAATTTTAAATTCATAAAGTATTTGATTCAAAATTTATGCTCCGCTTATTAGAAATATGGTTAGGCCCAGTAGTCGAGTGATAGCGTATCACGCTTCCACACCACAGGTCCGGGTTCTATTTCTGGACTGCGCAAGCCGACTCAGCCTTTCATCCCTACAGCAGTGGGTTTATAAATGAGTACCAAATTTGTTTGGGGACGTAAGCACTGGGGTGGTCACCAGATTGTGACATATGATTATGCACCTCAGCGCCCAATGGTCAAGTATACTGGGATGGGTACAGTAGGTCTTGGCCTTCATGGGCTGTTGCGCAACTGAGTTTGAGTATTAGAAATATGGACCAAATATTAACAATTTAGTTGTGAAGATTTTCAAATACTGGATTTTACCTGTTAAAATACTATTACAGACCTTTTCTACGTTTTTGTATGTGTGTTTGTTTCCAGATTAGATTGCACTAGGATAGAAATCACATTTAAATAAAAGTAATCAAATTATTCCGAAGAAAAATCACACCTGCTTTATAAAGGACTTGCTTAAACCATTTCCTCAAAATCTATTAGGTTTTCACATAGTCCTTAATGTAATATTTTACAATTATGATATCCTCCTTAAAGTATCCGACTACGTTCGGAACCGTGATTTTGCAAAAGCATATAAAAGGATAATATTTATGAAATTTAGTGTCACTTAGATTAGAAAATGTATATAAAACTGTTCTAAAAATAGTATTAAAATAAAAAATTATTTAATTACAATATTTTGACAAAAAATGAACATAGAATGACCCATTTTCAAAGTATTCTCCTTTTGCGAAAAATGCTTCTATTATAATAATATTTGGCCTGTATATAGCTCAGACCTATGTAACGAGGCTCAACTAGAATTTTTGAAATATATAACTTAGAAGTGGGTTTATCCATGTTTTACGACAACAGAGGGGAGTAATTTTATGAAAAAAAGCCGATAATTAATTCAAATGGTGGTAACTCTGAAAATAATGTGAATTTTTCAAAATTTCTAGTTGAGCCTCTGTAGAGAGCTCTGAGCTTTTTACAGGCAAAATATTATTATAATAGAAGCATTTTTCATAAAAGGAGAACATTTTGAAAAAAGATTATTCTAAGTTAATTTTGTGCCAAAATATTGTATTAAGATAATTTTTTTTTGTCAAAGTGTCCTTGAAACAACTTTATACATATATTCTAATCTAAGTGACACTAAATATCATGAAAATTATCCATTTATGCGCTTTTTTAAAATCACGGTTCCGAACGTAGTCGGATACCTTAATGAGTTTTTTCTACTTGATAAGCATTCATTATAAATCAAATAATTTTCAACAATACGTGTATAGTTCCATTCACATCTTATTGATTATTTTTTTTATTCAAAGTGTAATTGTGCGCAAAGTGTCAAAGAGTATTGAGGCTCTCAAGGGATAAATTTTAAAATTCAAGAGATACGACTAAAATGGATTCGAAAACTGGAAGTTTTAAAACTTTCTTCTACGTGATAAATGTAATTGGCAAGAATTCTGACATGGACAAAAAAATTTGTCATTCCTTTAAAATAAAAATGAAACATTTAAAACTGTCATATTTTTCAATTGATTTCTAGAAATATCATAAGGAATAAAAATTTACAAAATTCAGTTAAAAAAAGTATTAGCATTTCCAAATTTTTGAGTCGGTGTAATAAAAACACTTCTCTACAGCAAGCCAAACATAAAATAAATAAATAAAAATATTTTAAAGCCCCTCCCCCCCCACACACATTTTGCTCCAGAACTGAATTTCATGCTTTTCTTGAAGGAATCTAAGCAGCCTGAAACTTTACACTGCAAAGAGAATTAAATTTTAATCATCAACAACTTAAAAACAAACATCTCAACATTCCATTATTGAAACATATTTATTACTTGCTGTTTATATATTATATACATTAAGTCTTATACATTAAGATTCGTCGCATGTGGGTTTGTGTGTGTATGCGTGTGCATGAGTAAATAAAAATCCCTGAATTAATCTCTCGAGTAAGTTAGGTGCAAAAAGAAAGAGCTATTTTTTTGCCAAGTGCTAGAAAAACGAATAATACCAAAAAAAATTTAAGTCAATTTCTACTTAGATCAGCAAAGAATAATTTTATTGAAACTAGTTTTTATTAAATGGTTACAATTAATATAAATATGTATATACATATGACAAAATCACAACATTAAGTGGTAATTAATTTTTATTAATTATCATTTAAGTATCGTATTGTCATCCAAAACAATCGTGTATATAAAATTTCAGTTCAACTGAATGCTTCAAAACGTGAGAAAAAACTTTTTCAAGTTTTGACACAAGTCGCTAAAATGATGCCAAGTGGCTGTATTTGTAATTATTTAAATAATTAGTTTTAATCACTATTTTTATTAATTATAATTAAATTATTGTATTGTCAATCGTGGAAAATTCTAGAGAGTTTGACAAGTACAGGTAAAAAATACTTGCTACAAGAATTAAATCTTGCAACTGCAAAAATATAAGTTTGAAAATATTGTCTGAAAATAGCAATAAGAATACATTTATCTCTGTAACAAACTGGTAAATATTTACAGCGAGAAAAAGGTGGTAATCGCTTGGTGCCAGGTTCGGACTATAAGGTTGGATGCATTAAAACTTCCCAACCAAGCTCCCAGAGTTTCTGGCGAATCACTGCAGAAGTGTGTAGCCTGGCGTTCTCCTGATGGAACACAACACCTCTTCTGTTGGCCAATTCTGGTCAGTCGCTAGCTTCAAATGGTTTAGTTCTTGACAGTAGAGATCTGAATTCAGTGTTTGGCCATACGTAAGCAACTCATAATAAATTATTCCTTTCCAGTCCCACCAAATACACAGTAGAACCTTCCTGGATGTTAGTCCGGGTTTGGCCACCGTTTGAGCTGCTTCACCGCGCTTTGACCATGATCGTTTTCGCACAATATTGTCGTATGTGACCCATTTCTCATCCCCAGTCACCATCCGCTTAAGAAATGGGTCGATTTCATTCCGTTTTGCCAGAGTTTCGCAGATGGAAATTCGATCCATCATGTTTTTTGGTGTTAATTGGTGTGGCAGCCAAGCATCGAGCTTCTTTTTGAATCCGACTTTGCTCAAATGGCTTAAAACTGTTTTATGGTCAATCTTTAGCTCATGGGGGACTACTAACATGCCGATCAACTTCGATTATTTCTGTGATTTTATCGACATTTTCGACGGCAGGCCTGCCTGTGCGAGGTGCATCTTTAAAATCAAAAATACCTGAACGGAATCGATGAAACCAAAATTGCACGTAATTAGCTGTTACAGTATCGGCACCATAAACACCATTCGTAGTTTCAGCCCCCTGGCTTTCATTTTCGCCTTTATCAAAGAAAAAATGTAAAATGTACCAAATGTTCTTTTTTTTTTGGTCCATTTTTAACACCCTGTAACTTACAACTGAATGGACCAATCAAAAAACAGCAAAATAATTTGTTTAGAGTGATATGTTACCTTGACAACTAGCATAAATTTGAAATTGTTTGATGGATACTTCACGAGATATCGACACTACAGCCATCTACCGAAAAAATAATGGATTTCTTTTTCCCCAACCTAATATTAAGAATCATAACTCTGTAAACCATGTCACAGAAATCATTGAAGATATCACTTGTGAATGGATTGTTGCAAGAATAGTAAAAAAAACTGATTTTCGCAGGATTCATGTAAAAGTAAAACTCTTGTAGTGGAATAACAGTTAAAGTTAAAAAAAACTTCTAGAAAATTTAAAAGATTACAATACTAGATCAATGACTTCCTTCAGCAATAAGCTATAATAAGCTTTAAGTCGATGTTTTAGAAAATAACATAGCTGAGTTTGAAATGTTAGCTAATGTGAATCAAAAAAGGACATTCCCTTAAAATGTCATAATGAGTCTTTTGAAGTTAGCATTTATGTGTGACAATGCGTTTTGAAGGTAAATAATATATATATATATAATCCCAGAAATATATACAAATAGTTATAAAACCTAATTATAACTAGTATATATATAAAGAACCTCTGAAAAGGAAAATAATTTTATTTATACGCAAAAGTTCATAGTTACGATCCAGAATCTCCAGAATGATCCTAACCCATCTAACTCCCAATTACGAAACACTCTCGAAATTTTATACCGTATAAAAAGGAATAATTGGAGTTAAACTTATATTTTCCTTTGTTGCTTACTTTTCGCTTAAAGATATAAAAAAAACTCTCATGTATCTTCTTATTTTTAGCTTTTTATGTATCTGTTCTTCATTTTATTTTAAAATGAAACACACAGCAGAATTTACAGATTAGTACTATCTATGAGTGTGACTTGATTAAGCTGATGTGCTTATAATTTGATCTGAAATGTCCAGTACATATACTTCACTGTCGTGAAGTGGTGCCGAAGCATTAATTTATATTTACGTTACAAGTGAAAGAAACATCAGAGAGGGTATACTGTGAAAAAAGAAAGATTCTATAATATCTCTGAAAGCAAAATGTGAGCTTCATATTTACCCAGATTTTCAAGATTTAAAATGAATACAAATGATTCAAATAAAGGCCTAGATAAAACAGCCAGAAAATGTGGGAGCCTACATAGCTTTTTATAAATATATCCACATGAAAAAAAGAAATATTACTTTACGTTGAATTTAAAGTAGAAAAAGGTAGAATTGTACTCTTTATTGTTGTTTTCTCAGTGTATATTTGTGCAATTTTCATCGTACTGACATTTTATCATAGCATATCCCTTGCTTTTTTTTTTTTCATCATACTTATATGAATTTGATGCTCCGCAGTCGTATTACATTTTAAAGTATTGTAGTTTATTTTCCACTTTTTTATGCAAATTTTATATTCTTTACCAAACAAAGTAGATGGTTCAACTAGAAAACCATTCAGATTTTTGCCAAATTTATTTTACTAAAATGTAGAACGTACGTGTAACAATTTTTTAAAAAAAAATTATGAATATTATAGTTACAAATAAAGAAGTTTGCAGATTTAAAAAAAACTGAAATTCCATTCTAGCTAGAATTTTCTCTCTCAAGCTTTTAAATGAATTCACAAATAATGAGCATTTTAAAAATTCTCTCAGTGAAAAAAATTCAACTACCTTAATTTTTTCTAAATTTTTCGGGTACATTTTTCCAATATTACTGAAAAAAAAATTTATTAATTAAAAATGAAATAAGTTATTTAGAACTTACACATTGCAGGAAAGTATAGGGCGTTCGAAAAGTATAACTACATTTTCAAAAAGGAATTAAAAATAAACAAACCAAGATTTCCGCTTACGGCTAATAATATGCGCCCCCGCCGGAGAAAAAGAAGGTGCGGGGGGGGGGGGGGGAGATTAGATGGTACAACTTCGACGTTTTGTAAAATTCTAGTCTCAAAATGGCTTCATTACAACAACAAGCACAAGTTGTAGCATGGCTTGTCGAATTTAAATCTGTAACACATGTACGACGTGAGTTTCGGATTATCTATAAGTGAAGTCCACCTTCAAGATCCACAATTTATAAGTGGAATGAAAGATTTGTGACAATAAGTAGCGTATTGTCAAAAACAAAATTTGGTCACCCTAGCAGAAGTAAAGATGACGTTACTCGTATGGACGCGATGTGTTGCACGCGATTTGTGGTGAGCCTATTGAAAACTTGTAATAAAATATTGTTAAAAAATGATATTTTCTTTATAAAGCATAAGAAACCGTAAATGATTATCTTTGGTTGTTCATAATTAAAACTGGACACCGGATATTTTCTCCGTCATATATGTGTATAATTTTTCCCTTTAACTCGAGTCCATTCATAGCTCCTATCCTGCTCCAAGTCATTAGAAAACGAAAAATTCTGAAACTTTCGAATTATTTCAATTCATTTTCTAAGAGATACGTATTTTTATAAAAGGCTCAAAGACATGATGATTTTAAAACGTAAAATGATTTTATTAAAATTGTTGCCGTTGTAATCCAATGGTCATGACTGCGAATTCGTGCGAAGGGCATCGTTTTTTGTCGACTCGTGAGCACCAGTCAAGGTGGTTCTAAACAAGTTTTTTAGAGAGGCTGGTGCACATTAAAGCAGTCAAGGCTGAAAGTATTCCCGCTGTTGTAGTGTGGGAATTTCAGGAGTGAAATGCCAGCTCAGGTCGTCACTCGGCTCAAATTTACTAAGTCCTGCACCAATAGCCTTCCTGTTGGTTCCAAGCGATACGCTGACAAAACAATCATTCAATCAAAATACTGTTTGCTTTGTAAATATTAAAGGTATTGCGAAAAATATATATAGCCTACTTATCTAAAATAAATTTCTTTTAGACTACGAATGTGAAATTTTGTTATATAGATTAATTATACTGCATGTTTTATAGGGAACCGAAAATTAATTCTAATACGTGTTTCTTACATGCTAGTTTTTTTAATCGTTGGAAATATCAGCTTAAGATATTTTTTTTCATAAAAATTTCCTTGCTTCATTTTATATTTCAAACCGAACAGCTTTATTCAGTTATCAAATCTATAATTCAATAAGTCATGTGACGAAATACATTAGGGCCCCCCTGCAAAGTTATGTTTTACGTTGAATTTTGTATAAATTGGTCAAACACTTAGCGTCTGTCAGACTTTGAGGCCCTTGAATCCTAGGCCCCCTGCGATGCTGGGGTGTACGTAACGCCAATGAGCCACTGAATCAGTGCATGTTTTCTCTATTCTGATTCATGTGCTTTTCATTCCGAATTTAATGTAAGCACCATGACACTTAAATACATATGGTGTCATTATTCATACACTTAATATTTCTGGTAGAATTGATTTGTTGGAAAATTGTTGCAACTTTAGCAAAACCTCCTTTCTCCGTGGGAACAAAAACAGCAGTACTCAAAGTAATTAAGGGGCTTAATCAGCCTCAATTAATTTAGAATGAATAACAAGGTATACAATGTAGTATTACAGAAGATTCATTCTAGATATTACATTGTTTTTATCCACTCCTGTCTCTCTTATAAGCAGTTTAATTTATTGAAGTAAGAGTAGCGCTATTAAATATATCTATTGAACTGTTTTATATAAATAAAACTAAAATATGAATTCAAATTACATATGCATCCATTATCTCTCTACATATGGGTTTTATTTTCATTACTGAGGATTTTTCTTGTTCCTATAATTATATTCTAAAGTATTAAAATATTTGAGGATTACAAAACATATCCTCAAACTCGTCAAGCAGACAATTTTTTAAACGCTTCGGGATTTCAAAACTCTTTATCAAAGTTTTGCATTCGACAATAATGAATCGAATTGAAATGATATTAACATGGTGTGACGATTTTAATATACATTACACAATTGAAATCATGACACACTGTGTGTGGGAAGAATATTACTAAGTCAAATTTTCATGAAAGAAAGATACTGGGGTATACAAATATGTAACATTTAAGTGCAATTAAAAGAGGCAAGAGAGAGAAACGGATCTCAAACTCTAGAGGAAAATTACGCAATGGGTTCCTCATTCAAAGTAACATTTAATTGCTATTTATTTTATTTTTTTAAATTTATTTATTTTATTTTTTTAATTTATTTATTTCATTTTTTTAAATTTATTTATTTTATTTTTCTATTTATTTTTGTTGTTGTAAGAAGATATTGTTATACCCCGATTAACAAGGAGAAATGGATACAAAGACGTGTTAGAATTCGGTAGCGGAAGGATTCGTGTTTTTCTACGTGGGTGAGTCGGAAAGTAAGTTTCCCTTGTCGACTATGGTCAGAGTTGTGTATGAAAATCAAAACATAGAAGGAAACATTAAGGATGATGTATAACTTTATTTTTCCACATAAGTACCAAGTACATTGAGGCATTTGTCATACCGCTTGATAAGCTTTAAAAAGTCCTCCCCCCTGGAAAAATTCAGGGCTCTGCATCTTTTGAGCTCGCTCGTGTCCGTTTCCAAGTTCTTCCGCTACTCCATCTATGATGATACGCCTGTTTGCTCCAATCATGTTATCTTCCTTCCTCAAAAGATCATCAACAACATTCTTGGATACAGGAAAGTGTCAGCCCTGACAACTGACCCCGACACACATGGAACGATGCATGGCGGTCTGCCTTGAACAACTCGTGCGTTACCATGAAGATGGCAATGACTTTCTGTTCCGGATTGTGACTAGGGATGAATCGTGGGTACACCATTTCACTCCTGAAGAGAAGGTCACATCAATGGAGGGGAAATATCCGTCATCACCTGTCCGAAAGATGTTCAAAACAATTCCCTCTGCAGGTAAAGTGCTCCTCACACTTTTCTGGGACACCCAAGGAGTTTGGTTACTAGACTTTTTGGAGTCTGGAACCATCAATTCTACGCGTTACTGTAAAACCCTGTCGAAATCGCAAGAGGCGATTCGGAAAAAGAGACTTGGACTTCTCACATCTGGCGTTTTGTTGTTGGATGACAATGCGAGACCACACTTGGCGACGGCAACGCAAAACCATGTGATAACTCTTGATTGAGAGCACCTACACCATCCGCCATACAGTTCGGATCTCGCACCAAGTGACTTTCATTTGTTTCCGGCATTGAAGAAGAATTTAGCTGGAAGGTGCTTTGGAAGCAATGCTGAAGTCAAACCAGCCGATAAATGCTACTTCCGTATGTAAATCCCTGTTTTTGTCCTATAGAGCCTTTTGAAGCTTATCAAGTGGTATGACTAATGTCTCAATGTACTTGGTACTTATGTGGGGAAAAAAGTTATGTCTTATCTTTAATATCTCTCATTCTATGTTTTGACTTTCATACACAACTCTGACCACAGTCGACCGGGAAAACTTACTTTCGACTCTCCCTCGTACTAACATTAATTAGAATAAAAAGACTGACACGTGAATATGAGATTGATGGGCTTAGAAGAGGCATAATGAACATCATGCAGAAAATCAAGTCTCCCGCCATTAACGTTCGAGAGGACAATCATGCTGTCAGGTCGATTGCAGGACTTGCAGGATCGGACAGCTGCATCACTGAACTTTAGTAAGGAATGCTTAAGATCGGTGACTGGGTTCTATCTTCGAGGTCTTGAAGATGGTATCTTTCAAAAGATAACGCAACACATCATGTTGCCCCCTTGAGCAAAACTTTCAGCGTTGAGGTATGTTTCCTGACATATCTCAACACTGTGAGTTTCCGAATGTTGCCTTGTCTAGCCATCCACCAGGTCCGTCAACCAGTGTATATACCTGATCATGGGTTGTTGTGAGATGGGACCGCCATCACGCTCAAACCATTACATTTGATAAAATCTGGTATGCATTTGAAGCAGTATGAAGTGTCTTGCCCATATCTGCCATCCAAGCTCAATTAGATTATACGTCTACCGGGTTGGAGTCATTTTAGGTGCTAGAGGCGACAGTTGTAAGTGCTAATCTCAGGCCCCGTATGCCACCAAATATAAAGATCATAAAGTATAATTTCTTCCTACTTTTAGCTCCATGTATACGATAAGTTTCATTATTTAGTTTCCTTCCTGGTGATGAAGTTTTTGAGCGTCAACATAATTGATAAAATGAAATATATATTACAAATCTTTTCTTTTTGTATCGTGGTCATCTCTTGAAGAAGTTATTTTTCAAGCGCTTGGCAGAAATTTTGAAGTATATTTTTATATACAATAATTCCACAGAAATTTCGCGAATTCAAAATGGCTGATAGACAGCAAATTAAATATTTGAGCATCCTATTCAGTATATATTGCCTGAATTTAAAAATTCGAAGAAGTTTTCACGTTTTCACCGATGTTTTTTAATTTTTAATTTCCATTTAAATTTCTATCTTTTAATTTTTACTACAAATGAATATCTATGCATATTTTATTTACATTGATTTTCTATTTCCGGAAAACTCCTGATTATTTGATACATTAATTGTTAATGACCATCACATTTCGACGAAATGCAAAGAAAATCAGAAAGAAAGAAGCGTTCTATATACAAAATTAAAAAATTTAACGGTGCTAAAGAAGAAGTAAAGCAAATGAATAAAGAAATTTTTTGCAAGAATTAAGCAAAAATACTTTATAAATAAAAATCATCTCAATAAATTTGTCAGAAGAATATTAAATTGTGAAAACATTCTGAAATGAAAATAATGACTAGAGTTCTAGTATGGGATGGAAAAAAAAAATACGTGCTAATTTTTTTTTGTTGTGCAAGTAACATATTTAGTTGACGTGCTAAAATAAAAGCATAAATATTTTTAAATACTGTTACGTTCATCAGGGCTAGAGGATTTTATACTATCAGTCTCAAAGAGTGATGAAATTTATTGTAGATAAACAATCCGTAAAATAAAGAATACAGCAGCAACATTCACAAAACAAATCTCAGAAGGTGTTTACACCTTTTACAGCGCTCAGACACAAATATCAGCGTCTGAAGATACAAGTATGTAAAGTTTATTTGCAAGCAACTAATCGCTGGTGGACTCTTTAACAGTCAAAGCAATACTGACTCCGTTTCAGCAAGGGCCTCCTATTTATATAGTCTGCGCTTCTGTCTTCTCAATCTCTCATGAAATATCCGCTTACGTCATAGGTCATGGTGTTAATAGATTTCTCCAGTAATTTTCCAGAAGCCTCTACATGATAGCCAAGTCGCCAGATTTGGTCACCAAAAATAAGGCCAACTTGGCTATATCTCCAAGTTTCGATGAAAACGCCATGATAATGTAAAGCAGTGCTTCTCAAACTTTCTATATTTGTGACACAATTTTCAATCACAATTTTCCTCGCGCCTTCTCCATACAATAGCAATGTATTGAATTCAAACTATACTTTGACGTAAAGCTACATTATATGGCTTTAATTATAAATCCCATAAATTATCAAGATAAGTATTAAATTTTGTATATGATAAGCCCATGGAGTCACTAATAACTATTAAACCTGTTCTTAACTTAGTATTGATGAATTATTTTTGAAATATACATTGTGCAGTACTGATATATTTATAAGTATATTATATCAGTGCAAATATGTATTTATTTTTTATTATGTACGAATGTATTTCTTCTTGCTTCCTTTCAGTAAATTAATAATTTGTCTAAATAACCTTTAATTTTTGACTTTTCGATATGCTCGCCCCCCCCCGGTATCACGCCCCCTTAAGAGGACACGCCCCACAGTTTGAGAAACGCTGCTGTAAAGGGCAGTGTTGGTTGAAAGTATTACAATTTTTATCATAAAATAAATACAACAGAAAGTAATATAATGTACTTAACATATCTTCCAAATAAGAATACTATATATACGAAAGAAAAAATTACGTAATCAAAATCCTTATTTTCATAAGGAATTAATATTCTTGCCTTTGCTTCTTTTTTACCTTAGTTTCTCTCAATTTAGTAGCACAAATATTTTTAAATAGGTTGACGTTAGTTGAAAATTTATTTTATTCTCTGCTTGAAGCAAAATTTTATTATATAATTACAAAAATACTCAAACTCCATTACTAGAAATATATCTTTGTTGAGAAAATATATCAACGCGAGCCACACTGTAAACTTCTAAGAATCTTCTAACGATGATACAAGTCTCAGACGTTTTTCCTATAAAGCACCTTTAATTTGCTCTTTTATTTCCTATAATAATATATAAAGAACCATTAAATGTATCCATATTTATTGTCGTTTTTCCGAGAACTATTGATGCCTATCCAACATCAAAATCTTGAAGTGAAAGAAATCCACTCTTGAGTTTGACAAATGGCCCAAAACTTTTACTTTCTTTTAGAAGATGAGATTGGAACATTTTCCCCTATCCTTCTCGATTCTAAAGACAGAAAAAGATTCATCTCTCTTCGCCAAGCTGAAGTAGGCAATCCGGAAACAATTAAGGTTCAATGCTATAGAAAAAGGTGTCAATGCGTTGATGCATCCAGGATAAAGAAAAAGCTCTAATGAATGGTGGAAATGTTCGCAGAAAAAGAACTATCGACAAAACATTTTATCAATCCATTTGGACGTACAATTAAAATAGTCTTCGATGGGAATATAAAGCTCATTTGATCAAACTATTTACTAATATTATCTTTATCAATGAAATTTAAACATAAATATAAATTTTTTCATTATTAGAGAAAAAAGGATAAAAAATGCTTTATAACATCAAAAAAATTCTTGCTACAGAATAATTTAAATTTAGCGCGGCCACACGATTGAAATACCACTAAAAACTTATAATACAAGAAAGTGACTAAAAATAAAGAAACTAAAAAAAATATTTTTAATACCGCTTACACAAACACTATACATCTTTTTTTAAAAAATTTCTTGAACATAATATCTGTAAGCATTGAGTGAGTAACAGAATTACGGTAACATCGCAATATAAATCTGCACTAGCGCTATTGGCGATGGACCTCGTAATTCTGAACCATCGTCAAGTGACGAGAATGACACCTGAGCTGGCATACCCTACTCCTAACTTCCACATTTCATCAACGGGAGGACGCCCAAGTCTCGACAGATTTAACTTGCATCAGCTCCTGTACACGGCGGCTCTTCAGGGGCACTAAGCTCGAACTCATGCCAGTTGGTTGGCGCAGTTTGTTTGCCGCTGGCCTTATACGTCCAAGATTGCAGGTTCGGCGCCGGCCCAAGTTGCTGTATCTTCATGATGCAGAAAATTGACAGCGTCCATGTCATATGATTATGTGGCATGCTAAAGATCCCTAGAGTGCTTGGGTGCTCTCGGCAAATTAAATTCCCAGTACCATTTCACATCGTCAGAGCTCAGATTCCTCCTTCTGGGTAGGAAACTGGGTGCCAAAATTACACGTTGTAGTGATTGGTATTCACCTTATAGGGTGCCTCACTTAAAAGTGATACCAATTCCCGTGGAAAAAGCTAGGTCTGCAAAGGGTAAATACCAATCAGCTGCCCCATTAGAAATGAAAGAAATTTTTAAAAAATACATACAATAAGTGACCTTCACCCCGAGGCTACAGCCACCCCCAGTAAACATTGAGACATTTACCTAAATGCAACACTAGCTTGAAAATTTCTTCAAAATATTTTTACTTATCAAGTTGATCGAGGAAATCCACAGTAGGATCATGCAATTTCTCTTAGTCCATCAAACATCTCCTTGCCAAAGATTTCTTAAAAGATCCCAAAACATATTAAAATTCGAAGGGACTATATCTGAAGCTAACTGAGGATGTTGACATTTTGTTTTGATTTGATTTGTAGGATCTTGAGCCGTGGTGCAATAGTTTCAACTTATTCGTGTAATCGTTCCGGTCTTTTTGCTTCTAAAGGTTATATGCAATTTTTGGAGATCTAATCTGCAAAATCGTATACCACAAACTTGAATCCGATTAAATTGAGATTTCATATGTCATCTTTGCATACTTCTTAGACTCTAAATTGAGTCTTGAAAAAAACAATATTGCAGACTACTACGTACCAACACGTGTGAGTTAAACTTTTCTACGTTGAATTTGATCATGTGCACAGCTCTAATAACATTTACACAACATGTGCTTGTAATTGTTTGAATTGGTGATATTGTTTTTACCGTTTCTCTCTCTCTCTGCTATTATACTTTTTCAATTCCTACTATTAGCTCATAATTTCTATATATTTATTTATATATTTATTTATTTATCTTGGTGGAATTTTCAATCGTTAATAAAATACATTTTAAAGCGCTCAATTGAGCTGAAATTTTATATACAGGATTATTTTGGATGACAATACAATAATATAATAATAATTAATAAAAATTAATTGATTAAAACTAATTATTTAAAGAATTACAAATACAACCAAGTTGGCATCATTTTTGGCGACTTAGCGACCCTTTTGGTGACTTGTGTCAAAACTTGAAAATGTTTTTTTCTCACTTTTTAAAGCACTCATTTGAGCTGAAATTTTTTATACACTGTTGTTTTGTGTAAAAATACGAAAATTTAATTATAATTAATTAAAATTTATTGACTGAAGCTAATTATTTAAATAATTACAGATACAGCCACGTTGGTTTTATTTTTAGCGACTTGGGTCAAAACATTATAAAAGATTTTTTTTCTCACGTTTTAAAGCATACAGTTGAACTGAAATTTTATAAACACGATTGTTTTGGAGGTCAATACGATACTTAAATGATAATGAGTAAAAATTAATTACCACTTAATGTTGTGGTTCTATCATTTGTATATACATATTCACATTAATTGTAACTTTTTAACAAAGAGCAGCTAAAATAAAATATTTCTTTGTTGATCTAAGTAGGAATTGACTTATTTTTTTTTTTTTTTTTATATTTCTTGTCTTATGATTGGCTACGTTAATAAAAACGTAAGTCTGGTATGTTGAAGGTAATGATTTAAAGCAGAGGTACTCAACTTTTTTTCCTGCCTGATCACATACAAATGACAAGTATTTCACGCGAGCCACAACAAGAGAATAATGGGGGAGAGCACTCAAAGGCCAAAGAAATATTGAACAAAGCAAAATTGACTAAAACATTACAACTGTTTCTCAAGAGTTTTATTTTAATGATAATATTTTATAATAATATTTATTTTAATACTATATGCCGGCTGTGTGGCGTGGTTGTTTTGTCGCTGGTCTTATGCATCTAAGGTTGTGGGTTCGACCCCGGCCCAAGTCGGTGGATTTTCACGATGCAGAAAATCGACAGCAGCCATGTCGTATGATTATACGTCATGTAAAAGAAACCTAGAGCGTCTGCTTGGTTTGGATGCTGTAGGCAAAATTAAATCCTAGTACAGTTGAGTTGAGTTTGGTGTTTTATATGGCGCAAGAGCCAGTTTTGGCTATGCTGCGCCAAACATTCATAGGTCTGGTCTGGACGGGAAAAGAAGAAATTGGATGACAAGATGGAGGGTCGAAAAGAGAGAAGGATCACGGGAGTACCCCGGGGTCGTGACACCCGTGTTTTCTAAAGATACTAAACCCCTTGGGAAAAGGAAAAGATCACTAGGTTACCTCGGGATTGTGACACCCGTACCCACCTAAAGAAGGTGAGCCAACTGAGGGGAAAAATTTCCTCTTCACTTCCCTGAAGAAGACTCGCAGGTTTGAACCGGGGACCACTCGATCTGCATAAATCCTAGTACACGTGTTAAAGTATTTGGTTGAACTGAAATTTATATACACGATTGTTTTGGATGACCTTAATAATAAATAATAAAAATTAATTACCACTTAATGTTCTGATTCTGTCAAATGTATATGCATATTTATATTAATTGTAACTATTTAATTTCTTTGTTGATCTAAGTAGGAAATGACGCAATTTTTTTTATATTACTTGTTATATCGAAGACCATTAAATGTAACATACATTATATAAATGTATACAAATTATATTGCATAACTATCTTGAATTTAACTGCATTGTTTCAAAGTGAACAATAAGTTTACTGTTTCTAATGCTTGTTTAGATAGATCGTTGGTTTACGTGTGATGCATCAAACAATATACACTACATTATTGCATCAGACAGTTTCTCTCGAGTGGAATTATCTATAATCTTTCAAACCATATACGCTTCAGCGCAATGCTACATACATTTAATTTCCCCCCATCACAATGAAAGGGGCTATCTACTAATTGAATTGCTTTTTACCGATCTCTCGAAAATGGGTCCAATGGTGAAAAAATTGTAATTTTTGGCTTTTACCGCAACACCTCTGTGGTGTTGCGGTAAAAGCCAAATGAATGAGCATAAATAAGGATCATAAAGTGACTGATATACAGGGGGGGGGGAGAACATTCTTATTTTTATTACTTAGTTAAAACAATATCCATATCTGTCAGAATATGTTCAAGATTGTTGAAAAAATTAAGAAATTTGATATCAAGACTTAAGATTGGAAGGAAAAACCTTATTAAAATTTCCAATGGTTTCTTAAAATTAAAATTGAACTTTACCAATTACTTCTCCTGCAACTTAATTTTATTTGTATGCTCTAAATAATTCCTCTTGAATAAAAGATCATTTTAATACTAAAAACAATGTTTAAATTCTTTATTTATATGAAAATTAGCAGCTAGAGAGAGAAATAATAAAGTACCAAACGTGTATTTTCAGCTGAAGTAAGTACATATTATATCTTCTAACTAATGAAGACTTTTGTTTGATACAAATGAAGATGTTTGTAATAAAAGTTCTTTGTATTAACAGAAAGATCCGTGAATCTGATTTCAACAAAGTGCTATTCTCTTGATGTCAATCACTTCTTGAATACTTATTTCATCTTTTTCTTTTAAGAGGTACAAAGTTTTGGCCTTGGGCACGGAAATATAACTTTCCTGTATGCTGCGAAGTTTTAAAACTCATTGTAAACAGCAAAGGCAGTTTCCAATACACATTCTCATTCTGAGAATCCGCGATTTCCTTCGGAGCTAATCTAGATGAAGAAAATAGTAAAAAGGAATATTGCTTCATCATGCAATATGTAAATATAATCATTTTCTTCGTTTCGGTTGTTACTATACAAAACATTTAAATTCAAAATATATCTTGTGTCTGAAAACTTTGAATTTTTTACCATGCTTTGTGCTCACAAATGCTGAATGAATATCAAAGAACATACTAGTAAATTTGTAATTGGATGTATTTTTAAAATTTACAAAACAATACACACCGCAAAAAATGAATGTTTCCAAAAATATCGAAATGCATTTTTTTTGGGGAAAGTTTGCATTTGCTAGTACGTAAATGTCACCATCACATAATAGTTATATAGTGACAAAATGATCTTATTTATTTTTCTTTTTTCATTTTAGAAATATTACTCTAAATTTGTTCTGTATAAATTGATTTTTAATCAATGTAGCAGCAAAAAAGTTACGAAATAAATTAGTATTAATATTCACAATGAAATGTATTATTCTAGATTAACTTCCAAATTATGATTATGATTTGACTACGATTGCGTCATTTGAGCTGAAGCTTTCATCCCCAAATTTTCTGCACCATACTATTTGATAAGTTAGGCATCCACTTTCATTTAACTTCGAAAATCTTCCGATATTTCACTCCATGGACATCTTAATTAATGTGTAGATGTTTGTAGAACAAAATGCTTGACTGTTTGCTGAAAAATACTTAAGCCAGCCTAATTTCAGAATTTTTTTTAAAAGCATCTTTGATGATACCATTTTGTTTCAGTTCAAAATGTCTGTAAAAATGTGTACTTAACACGACACTTTATCATACTTGTAAATAATTTTATATCAAGTAAACAAAAAAGTCCTGTCGTTTTTGAATTGGAGGAAAAAACACTTACGTATTTTTGAAAATAATAATGTTATTCTTCATATTATCCACCATTGTATTAAGCAGTTCCTTTCTAAGCGAGAACTTAATGTATAAATAAATTTAAATCAAGTCGATCTATTACAATTTATATATATATAATTGAAAATTTATAGACATTTAAATCTATTTATTTGATTTTAAGTAAATTTTTAAGTGCACTAGTAAATAAAACATAAATATCATTGGATTGTCAAATAAACGAAGGCTTTAACCTTTGCCAAATCGAGAAGAAAAAATAATTAACATATGCTTTAAAAACGATACACTTTCTATAATAAATAAAATCATACACAAAGCAGCTCCTTAATTATAAATGTTTGAGTACAACTGCTGCTCTTTACCATATGAAATAATTTCTATGTACCATTTCCTAAGAGCATATGTGATTAGTCTGGTTATTTTAATCCTGTAGAATCAATGTGAGACAGAGTGAAAGAAAGCACTTAAGGTGCCTTTAAATAAATGCTGTCTGGTCCCATAAATTGAATCCCAATTTAATTAGTTTCTCTCGTTTTGTGCATGCTTGTTAGGGATTAAAATTTTCTTTTCATTTCCAAAACAGAATTATTTCTGAAGTAGACGTTTCATAATTTCCAGCCGTATTGGCATTTTTGGCAAACCGAAGGGAAAAAAATCGATTAAGTGATTTTTTTGAAACGGTCTGTTGACGTCATTTTTTAAAAAAAAAAAGAGGATATTGGAAATGAGGGAGAAAAAAAGATGAATGTATAATTGTGCAATGATGTTGTCACTTTTTGATTTCGAAAAGGTTTGGTTCTGAAGGGTTCTTCAATAGCATTTAAATTGCATGAAATTTAAAAGTAGATTTGATTTTTTGCTTAGAATCGAGACAACGTGCATTTTTTCCCGTTTCTTTTTGTTTGTTTGTTTTTACGAATGCAACTTAAAACTGTAAAATTAAATTTTTTTTATAATATTGAAGTGTTTTAACCGTTGTTCACTGTAATGTTCATTCGAAACGATTCAAGATCTTTTGATATGATACACAAAAGCAAGAGATTAAAGGGCAAAATATTCAACAGTGTAAAATTCTCCCTGTTTTAGTGAAAAATAAAAAATAAAAAAAACTTTTTTGTTAGCTATAAATGACTAAATGCAATTTAGAGAAAAGAGATTAAGAAATTATTGCACTCTTTAACTATCTATTACTGAACAAAGAAAATGAACAAATAATAGTGATTAGTTGAAAAGTAAATAATTAAATAGAAAAGAGAACTTAACTCAGTGGCGTAGCAGCCCGTGAGGGACAAGGCCTACTGTGCCCAACTCAGTATACGCGACCTTGGTCCCTGAAATGCATGAGCAGACAGTCTGGTCAGGTGGTCAGTATGACGCGAAACCCCCAGGATTAAGTTCCCAAGAAATCTTGGTACTCATTTATCGACCCACTGAAGAGATGAAAGGCTGACCTTTCCCAGCCCGGTGTTTGAACCTTGGACCTGTGGTGTGGAAGCGCTATGCACTAGTCACTCAGCCACTGGGCTTCAGAGAATAGACATAGTGGAAATAAAATTTGTATTTTATGGTGCTTAGATGATTTTACGTGGGTCCTATAAGAACAGGTCGATCTGTATGCCCCATTTGGTCCATCTAGACCAGCGATACTTAGCCTGCGGTCCGCGGGCCGTATGGGGCCCACTGACTTTTCTGTGTGGCCCGCTCATTTCCCATTGCACAAAAAAGTTCGATTATTGAAGAACACTGTATTAAAAATTTATCGGAAAATTCTATCAATCAAGCAATCAAAAACATAAATTTTGCTATCGATGTCATACGGATATGAATTTAAAAACTTTTTTTCTTGTGTATTTTAATTGTAACAGGTAGTAGTAACAAATACCAGTGGAATATCGAATTGAACTGGAGTAGTGACTATTTAATGGGTGAAATTGAGTTTAAATTATAAACAAGTAATATATGGATTTCATTCTGGAATTCTGCCAAAACTTTTTACTGGTAATAATACTGGTAGGCTTGATAAATTAATGACTGGTAGGCTTACTGGTAGGCTTGATAAATTAATGCTTGAAGTAAAAATAACAGAGGCCTTATGAAAAGAAAAAAAAAGATCAAATTATCAAATGGTTTGGAAACTTTGCATGTACGACAATG
>BMAV01000443.1:190526-203227 GCA_019973955.1 Trichonephila inaurata madagascariensis
TAGAAAAATATTTATATGCACGTATAAATCATATTCAAATGGGGTCTTTTTATTCAACTATTTCAAAGCATGTAATTAAAACTTTGTTTTTTAGTTAGGTGTATATATACAAATAATATTTAATTCAAACTCGTCTCACAAAATAATTTCATCCAAATGTGTACACCAAAATGATATTATGAAATGCATTATTTTTTATGATATTCTGTTAAAAAAATGTGACCCTTTAATGAAATAACAGTACTTTACTAGATATATTTGTATGGAAAATACTAAGTGGGTGGCATTGTTATTTAAATTCCTGTTAATGAATTACGAAGGGGAAATTGAAATAAAATCTGTTAATGAATTACGAAGGGGAAATTGAAATAAAATAATACGAGTGTTGGAGCAAAAGTCATGGCAACTACTTTTTTTCTTGAAGATACCAGTCCGGTTGGAAAATGTGACATATACAGACGAAAGGACAAGGTGTTAACTACATGTGTGGATAATGAATAGCACTTAAATATCGTAACTCACTAATTAATTACGGTGGTATACAGGGTAATATGGCCTTCACTGTGCAAAAAAATGACAACACAGTACACATAAAGTTGACATGACAAACCTGGGCCTAAAGACCCTCAATGTAGTCCCCTGCTACTTTCCCCACAAAGATGTGGGAAGCTCTGAATCTCATCAGCGTCAGCATTTGCCGCATCACGTTTCTCATCTCTGGTTGATACACGTCCTTGCTGAAGCTTTCCTACCCACCCGCTACTGTACGGTATGGTAGGACATTATTCCCCAGGGCTTCCACTAATTCACTGTGACATTCCATCGCATTTCTCTCTCGGGGAACGGCTATTTTGATGTAAGCGTGCCGCTCAACACGTGTCACTTCCATCTCGCACGACACTCACCAACTGAATGATTTCACAGCCCTCGCTGCGCCACTGCCAGCTATCACAGAGCCATTTGTTGTTCTGCATACACACTATGCCTGCATCACTTTCACATGACATATATACGTTTGTGTGATCCTTCACATATCTACAAGAATAAAAAATAGTTGCGATGACTTATGCCCCAACCCTCGTATTATTGCCTCATGTTGCATACTTTACGTAGCTTGTTTATAATGAATGATATCGAAGTGAGCTTTACCTTCGATTTGGTGGGCGCCAATAACATTCTTCGTAAGTGGAGGATTCTGTCCAATTTACTTTAAAACCAATAATATAGAAACTGTTCTTCAGTTATTGGAGCATCCAAATCTCCCTGAACTTTCCGTAGACTGTCGATACTAGATCCTCTCTTCACATTCTTTAGAATAGATCGTCCTGTACGTTTTTCATGACATCTGGGTGGTCATGGCTTTTTGTGACGATTTACAATTCATTCTTCGACCCATCTGTTTAAATTCTATGTACTATAAATGCATGTATGTAAGGGTGGGTCGGATTTTCCCTTTTTCTTTTTAAGAACTTACTGATGCCAGTTAGAAGTGCGTTTTTCCCTTTGAAAATGAAGATCAAATGAAATTGAATTTGAAATTAAAAATAAAAATGTCAGAAGTCAATTATTCCTTTCAGCATCCGTCAATGGCAAAGTTATGTATAGACTAAGTAGATTATATAAAAAAGTTTAAAAAAGTTATTTCCTAGTTTTCTCTTGGAAGGAAACGATTGTATTGATAGGTAGGTTGGGAAATAATTGAATCTTGAATATCTGCTTTCATTTTTAACACTTATAAATATCAAAAAGACTTAAAATTTAAGATTTAAAATTAAATTTTATTGAAAAAATATTTTTTAATTAGATAGTTATTTTATTTTTAAAGAATTGCATTGCACACATTTGTAAAAAATCTGAATAGGCGAAAAAGTATTCCCCTAGTGAATATCTAACAATAAAGCTCAAATAGAATGCACAGTAAAAATAATTTTTGAGAAAATTAACACACAGCTCTTTTGGCATTTTTTGATTTTGTAAGTATCTTTACATTAGTCTGCAACCTTTTTAATTTCTTTTCAATTTAAATGTTTAACTACATTTCTCATTTTGAATCTTAAAGTATCCGACTAGGTTCGAAACCGCGATTTCGCAAAAGCTCATAAATGGATAATTTTCATGAAACTTAGTGTCGTTTAGATTAGAATACATGTATAAAATTGTTTTAAGGACATTTTGACAAAAAAAAAATTATTTAAATACAACATTTTGGCAAAACATTAACTTAGAATAATCATTTTTCAAAATATTCACCTTTGTGAAAAATACTTCTATTATAATAAAATTTTGCCTGTATATAGCTCAAATCTCTCTACAGAGGCTCAACTATAATTTTTCAAATATATTACTTAGAAGTGGGTTCATCCATATTTTACGACAACAGAGGAGAGCAATTTTAAGAAAAAAAAAACGTTGATAAGTATTTCAATGGGTGGTAACTCTGAAAATAATGTGAATTTTTCAAAAATTATAATTGAGCCTCTGTAGATTGGTTTGACCTATATACAGGCAAATTATTATTATAATAGAAGCATTTTTCACAAAAGAAGAACATTTTGAAAAAAGATTATTCTAAGTTAATTTTTTGCCAAAATATTGTATTTAAATCATTTTGTTTTGTCAAACTGTCCTTAAAACAGTTTTATACATGTATTCTAATTTAAGTGACACTAAATATCATGAAAATTATCCATTTATGCGCTTTTGCAAAATCACGGTTCCGAACGTAGTCGGATACCTTAACAACTTTCTTTACTTCAGAATCCTTGTACCTTTCAATATTAACAATTTGTATTCTGTATTAAAGTTACAAACTTTTATATTCTTTGGGTTTTACTGAAAAACAGAGTATAAATTAGTTCAAGCTGTCAACTCCTTAAACTTTCTATTCTAAACATGGCTTTTATCTTCAGTTTTCGCTTTTATTTTCAATTACTTGAAGTTCTTTCGCTGCCGCACTACTGGTCCGGGTTCTATTCCAGGACTGGGCAAGGTCGACTCAGCCCTTCATCCCTACTGCAGTGGTTCGATAAATGAATACGAAGCTTGCTTGGAAATTTTAACACTGGGGTTTCATTTCAGACTGACCACCTGATCGGGACATCTGCTCATGCACCTCAGCGCCCTATGGTTACGTGTACTGGAATGGGAACAGTAGGCCCTGGCCCTAATGGTCCGTTGCACCACTGAGTTTGAGCTTAAGGTTCCTTAGTATCTGAGATATATTTCTGAAATATTACTCTTCAACGGAATGATTACGTTGTCAAAGCTTTCACACTTTAAAATAGTCTGCCGTTATCAGAACTTGCCACATCATTTCTTAAAGCTTTATGGCATTCTTTTTCAATGCATACTCTTTATGGCTAATGAACACCATAAAGATTTCCATGCATAGGTAATCTAGGGGAAAGTAGACTTTTCTTATCGCTATAAAAAAGCCAGATTAATGGGAAAAAAACCTCCTGGAGTCTTAAGATCATGAATTAGCTTGATGGGCAATCGGATATTTTTATGGATCTCCACTGAGTGATCTAATAATTTAAGTATATATTAAGTGTTGAGAGAAAATAAATTGCCATATTTTATGATCGATGCTTTCAAAATAGATAAGCCTGTTTAAAAAGTTAAATCGCTTTATGTTTTTTGATAGTAAACAATAAATTTTTCAGAGTGAAAATTCGATTCTAAATTACTTGCTTAATGTTCTTGAATGGATTTGTGATATGATTTCTTAAATAACTGTACTGCATAGTTACAAAGTTATAAAAATGTACTAAACAATAAAAATTATTCTGAAGAAAACGGCTTTTTATATTTATGTTACATTTTCATTTCCCTTCAAATGTAAACATTTTAATACAAAAAAAATTTTAGTCTTTAACCAGTTCTAAAAGATTAATTGTTTCAGAATTCAAAAATGAGTTCTTTTGATACGAAATAAGCCTTTGTGTGAATATTTAATTATGTTTTCACTTATGTGCAAGAAGGAACTTTTTTTTAAAAAAAGTAAGTAAGAAAAAAGACAGCTGAAACTATTTTTTCATTTGACTATATTAAGAGTTTTCGTAATTTTTCTACGATTGAGAAATACTAAAAAGCTGTAACTTCTATTCAGTTCTTTTAAATCGTATTTATGCAGATGATACGAAATGTTAAATGGGTGGTTATTTTAAGTAACAGTTGAGATATATCTTCAGGAATTAAGGATTCTAACAAGTTGTATAATATTCATTGAATTCAAAATTTAAATGTGTTTTTCTCAGACATTTAATTTTAAAGATAAGTGTTTTCCAATCCCTAAGCTTTTCTTTTGTTCACTATACTGGGTGGGCCAAATAAGACCTACTAATGTTAAACACGGATAACTCTTGTAATAATCATTTATTTTGATTAATCTTTTTATACATTAAATACATTTTGTGGAAATTACGTTTGAAATATGTAATCAGACAAATATCCACCAATTTTCTCGATTCATAGATTGGTTCTTTATAACGCGTTTTCCATTACACCACGTAATGTTTCTAGTTGAAGGCTCAGTATTTAATTTCGAATTTTCTGCTTCAGCTGTGAAATAGTCTTTGGTTTATTAACATACACTTTGTCTTTTAAATATCCCCATAAAAAAAGTACGACACGGTTAAATTTGGGGGCAAAGGGAAATTGATTTTTTTTTTTTTTAATCAGACGTTCACACCATAAATTTCAAGCAGCAGGTGGTCTTGCGGTAGCATTGTTTGCACAATTTGAATTTTGTATGGGTACATCTTAAGATCCAACTTTAAAATTCTACGCAATGTCGTTCTGGAAATGCCCAATTGGCTGGAACGATAGCGAGTTGAGACAGATGAATCATCTGCAACTCTCTACCGCACAGTTTCCACATTGACTTCAGTGCAAATATTTCGATGAGCAGCTCTTCCAGAACGATAGGCCACTGAACTAAGTTCCTCAAAACGACTGACCAAACACCTAATCATGAAGGCTGGGGGAGACGATATTTCCGCTGAGTCATAACAATTTATCGTTGACGAGAATAGAAAAACTCGATTATTTTAGCGCGTTGTTTTGTACTGTATCGTTCCATAAGAAATTTCTAAGAATTCAAGTATAACATACAAAAAGAAAAAATAATTATATCAAAAAATAAAAAGTTATTTGTGTTTAACATTGGTTGGTCTTATTTGGCCCACCCTGTAGAGGCTTGAAATTTTTTGTACATTCTCCCAAATATAAGTTCTATAAAAGTTAGCACGCATTTAGGTCTGAGATCTCTACTTATTTTTTTTAAAAAATGCTAAAATTAAAATTTAAAAAAATGTCCATGGTTTATTTCAGCTTTAGCTAGAAAAAAAAAAATACTGAAAATCAACATTGAAATAAATTTTCGAATCCTTACTAACTTTTGTTTCTTATAATTTAAGAAACATAAATCACTTAAAATAACTAAAATTTTTTAAAAATTGTACATTTTATAAGAGAGTTTAATATCTTCAAAAATTCTTAATTTTTTAAAATCGTACAATTATGGCTGGTCAAACTGGTTTTTTACTTTCAGAATCAACTTAATGAAATAATCTGAAAATAAAACATAAATTACTTTTACTATTACTGTCTCCAAAAAAAAAAAGTTTTTAAAAAGGGTACTGTATAGCCTTAAGTTTCTATAACTGTAATACCCAGAATTCACAGTGATTATTTCTATATGCTCATAATTAATTAAAACGGAAAGGTGAGTTGATTAAAAAGATATTTGAAAGTCATAATTTCTTTAAAAAATTATAATAATCTATTTTTGCCGGTCGAATTAAAAAAAAAAAATTAACATGTTTTTTCAAGGAAATTGGGAGCACGTTTTTTTATTTTAATTTTAATCACAATGAAGTTGTTAACTTCAAATATAAGGATATAACTCTAGATTTGTTTGTAGTAATATATGTTGAAAGACTTTCATGGCCTTTATTTTAAATTAAAATGTCCTTGCTTTTGCTGACTGTTTTGATATACATAATTCCAAAGTTAAGCAAATTTAACGTAGAACTAGAACTCAAAAATTTTCCTAAAAGCTTTTTTAAGTAATATGTATTTAATATTATTATTATAATAATTAATAATATAATTATACTCATAAAATATTAGAACTAATTATAATATTTAACTCATTATAATATTTAAATTTAGTTTATATATATATATATATTCCTTTATTTTCATTGCTTATTTATAAATAAGTATTTCCTAATTACTGTACTCTTCGTTTAATTTTATTATTCTTGTAAAATATTTATATTTAGGAATTTTTGAAAAGATACCTTTATTCGAGAAGTTTTACTTACCAGTTTGATGTATTTCTTTGAGGGAATTTCATTACACGTGTAACAATTACTAGTTTACAAAATTACAATTTTACTGGAAAATTAAGATAAACTATATAAATTATCAAATGTATTTAATGCAAACAAATTGAAAGAATAAGTTTAAAGGAATTAACACACCATCTGTTACCAAATAAATTAATTTGATTCCGCCTGAGCAATATGCTTCCACAAGGGGACACAGTACTAAAGAACAAATTCTATTCATCCCACAAAGTGTTAGAGAAGCTCAAGATTTCTAAACCTCATACAATCAATATCATCATACAATAGCTGCTTTTCTAAATCTGACCAAAGCATTCGAAAAAGTCTAAGAAATCCGATTAATTAATAAATGCTTTAGCCATTTTCCCATCAGGGGCATCGTGAGTATATTCCATGGATCTCTAATTTTCTAAATCACCGAAACTTTAGCGTAATCTTTCAAAATAAACAATCTGTTTTTTACAGGTTACATAGTGGCATCCCCCAGGGCTGTATTTTAAGCTCTGCGCTATTTTCTATTTTTCTAGTAGAAGTTGAAGAAAGAGTATTTATTCCCTCGCTAAGTAGGCATTTTTGCTGATGACATAGTTTTGTAGTCCAGTGGCGCTGAGACTAACAAATTGGAATTTCTTTTAAACAGGTCTTTGAAGTATATTAATGAATTCTCGGATACTCCAAGCCTACGGTCGGGTAATTTTAAAGAAAACGGTCCTAAAAATGCCTTTTTTATTCAAGAACAATACATAAAACTAAATGAACGTTCTTTATATAAATTTATCTTAAAGTTTTGGGTAAATTTGAGCTTGAAATGCAACAAATTAATTTTTTAATGAAAAGCCAACATTTAGGTGTACTATGACTGAATGTTGTTTTCCCACAGAAAGAAAAAATTAAAAAAACGTGCGTTTTTATCATTAAAGGAGAAATTTATTACACTTATGTATAATGTAAAAACACATTATTAGTTTTTCTTATGAGAAAAATTTCAAAGCATGAGATAAAAAAGCCAACATCACACGTAATAGTACAAATCTATCATCACTGCTCTCAGATTCCATAACAGAACTTTCAAAACAAACAATTATTTCAAAACCACTCTCTGATCCAGTTAAACTTTAAGTAGAATCCGATTTACTTCCTGACTAACTCCGTAATGAATAAAGTATTAAAATTAAATATATATTATCACAAAACGCAATCCACGTGAATTCACGAATAGCGGAACTAAGTAACTGAGCTAAGGTTACACAAACAGATCGCTAACATATATGTTTGATTGTGCTAACATCTAGCTTAAAATAAAATTTCTATCTATAAACACGTTACTAACACTTTGGTACTGCCATCAGGTGAGAAATAAACATGATTCTGCGCATAAGAAATAGATAGTTTTAATCCTTTTAGTGCGTTACTTTTGAATACTCCAGCCCGGAAATATCACGGGTGCAAGAAATAGAGGGGGCAACTTCACCCTGTGATTTTGACGGGAGAGAGAAGCAAGGGGTTAATGCTTCAAATTTAATCAGCTGTTACTTTACTACGAATCTACATCTCTACAATTACTCTCCTGAAATCTAATTCGCAAAGCAGAATCTGGTTAGTAAGAAATATCCTATCTGTCTTGGATTTACCTTAGATCCTGAAATAAACTGTAGAAAACATTAAAAAAAAACAGCAAATAGGGCTAGAAAAGACTACAAATGTTGAAGTATATTTCTGGCAGAGACTGAGAGCCAAAGCCTCCAATCTTAAAATCACTTACAGTGCTGTCACTCTTCCCATCCTTGAGTACGGCTATCAGATTTTTCAAACGGCCTCTTCTACCAATTTAAAGATATTAGATCGAGTCCCCAACTTTGTGCTACAAGAACAGTCACAGGGATGAGGAAAAACTTCCCAAGTGAATTGTCTTTTTATACGTATCAGACATCTTACCTCTGACTACAAGATTTAAGATAGATTCTCTTAGATATTTTAATAACCTGGAAAGCTTAGGTGATTTTAAGAGGACTTCTTGCTTCATTTTATATTAGACAAACCCCAGAGCAATAAAATACACCCCGCTAGAGCAATAAAAGAGAGACACCCCACTAGATTATGTGTGGAAACATGATTTTATGAATTCTAGGGTTGTTCCATCATTGACTTTTAATCGCTAATCTCCTACGGTATCATTGGAGCCTATTTGTTTCAATGAGGCTTTGAAGTCCGATAAAAGTAAGCAGGAAGGCCATCAAGTTATTTTTAAAGCAGATATCCCTAGAGGTTATAAAAAGTATTCTTCCTGGGGCTTTAACTATCTATACCAGGGATGGCGAACCAGTGGCAAGCGTGCCATTGATGGCACGTGACATAATATTTTGGGCACGCCAGTGATCAAAATGGCTTGCATTTTATTCCGAAATTTGAAAGTTCACTATGAAGTACTACTAACAAACGTGAGTGATTGGTCACGGGGTGGGTGGGGAGAACACTCGTTTGTTATTGTCTCTTAGTTATTGCCTTAGTTACGTCTTAGACTATAATTGCTCATGATGTAAATTTTGTCTACTCATAGCATAGTCAATTTCATTGACACAACTGTATTTTAAAGTTTATGAAAAGTTTTATTATATTTGTGATTTTTAACTGTTATTTATCATGGCTAGTTTGGCAAAAGAACAAAAAGTGCAAGATAGTAAGTGTAACAGAGAATTTTAAATTTGGTGGACCGAGAAACATGGCATTATTAGTAAACGCGATAGAGCGGTATGTGTTAATGTTCTGGAATAGTTGTCTGTAGAACATCATCTGCAAAACGGCATTTTGAAACAAATCTCAAACCTCTTGTCAAAAAAGTGAGCCACAACAAAAATAATTAATTGTTTGGAAGCCGTTTGGCAGATGACTCAAATTCAGCATGTATTCTACAAAAAGTAACATCTTACAATTTTAATATAAGTTATTTGTCACCCAATCTGCAGCAATAGAAGTCACACTAATGTTAGTTCAATTTGAATTACACATATAACTAAAACGCTTATAATTATGACGTAGAAAAGGTATTTTTTCGTAGTAAATAGAGTTTTATGTTGTTAGTATTTAGTTTTATTATTTTTCCCAATAATGACAAATCAAAATTATTGGGCGGCACGTCTGTCCCTCATTAGATACTTCTATAGAAAAAATGGCACGTTGATCCATAAAGGTTCACCACTCCTGATCTATACGGATGGCAGAAAACTTGAAGATGGTAGAGTAGGAAGTGGTGTCCTCATCAGCAACTATGAGGGGTATAATAAATTTAGTACTCGAAACCCTGACTTTTGCTCTGTTTTTATGTCAGAAATAATAGCTATTGGAAAAGGTGAGGAGTATGCCTTTACTATCAATAAATACAATATTTGGATATTGAAGGACAGTAGAAATTTTCTGCAATATCTTACAAAATTGGCCGAAAGTTTATGTCAAATCTGTGACCAGGATATTCTAGTACTTCTCTCAGAACTTATATATATATATATATATATATATATATATATATATATATATATTTCTAGCAAATAGGTATACCTCCAGTGGATCCCTTCTCACGTTGGGATGTACAGTAACGAGACTGTGTGTGTGCAGGTACACTTGCAAGAAATGGATTCGATCTTCCGATCACAAACTCTGTAGATTTGACTCTTTTGAAAATCTACTTCCTCCATAAAAGTAAATTACTCTCCACATGGCCCCTCGCACCAGATAATAACTGGTATGTTGCTAGTCTACCAGGGGTATCCGTGCAGTCGCCCTAGTTCTCTCTAATCTATCATGGTGAGGTTTAGAAGTCGATATTTGAGACAGATGAAGTTCCAGAATAGTGAAAGGATTTTTCCTCCGTGTTCCTGTTCCCTTCCTGCCAGCCCTTCTTATCTTCTTGCTTGTTTGAGTGTCTCCTGAAGGCATTTGATGGCTAATCAGGACTGGATTTTCAAGCTACTTGTGCGACGAGATCTTTTGGACCTAGTGTAGGCTTTCCTACGCCAGGGGGAGAAGCAACAACAACAACAATTCTTAAAATATTTCCATGAACACAGTAGAACTTAAAACATGTTTTTTGGCAATTGTAAGCGAATCTCATTTTCACTTGCGATTAAGGTATCCGACTACGTTCGGAACCATGATTTTTAAAAAGCCCATAAATGAATAATTTTCATGATATTTAGTGTCACTTAGATTAAAATACATGTATACAATTGTTTTATATAAGGACATTATGACAAAAAAAATTATTTAAATACAATATTTTGGCAAAAAATTAACTTAGAATAACCTTTTTTCCAAATGTGCTCCTTTTTTAAGAAATGCTTCTATTATATTAATATTTTGTCTGTATATAGCTCAGACCTCTGTACAGAGGCTCAACTATGATTTTTGAAAAATTCAAATTATTTTCAGAGTTACAACCATTTGAAATAATTATCGGCGTATTTTCTTAAAATGTCTCCCTTCTGTTTTCGTAAAACATGGATAAACCGACTTCCGATTTATGCATTTCAAAAATTCTAGTTGAGCCTCTGTAGAGAGGTCTGAGCTGAATACAGGCAAAATATTAATACAATAGAAGTATTTTTTTACAAAAGGAGAACATTTGGAATAAAGGTTATTCTAAGTTAATTTTTTGCAGAAATATTGTATTTAAATAATTTTTTTTGTCATAATGTCCTTAAAACAATTGTATACATGTATTCTAATCTAAGTGACACTACATATCATAAATATTATCCATTTACGCGCTTTTGCAAAATCACGGTTCCGAACGTAGTCGGATACCTTAAAGATTTATTTTTCAGAATAACTTCTGCGTAAAGAGGCAGATTGATTCATTACAAGTTTAAGGTAATACAGTGCTTCTCATACTTTCAATGTTTGCGACCCGAATTTAAATCATAAGTTTCCTGGCGTCCCCCCACCCCCTCCATACGATAACAATGTATTGAATTCAATAATAACGTACTTTGACGCTAAAGCTACAATACGATTTTAATTATAAACTGTATAAATTATCAAGATAAGTACTAGATTTTGTATGTAATTTTGTACAAGCTCATGGGGTCAGTAGCTTTTACTAAACTTGTTCTTAACTTAATATTGTTAAATTAATTATTAAATACACTATGCAGTACTGATACATGTAGAAGTATGTTATATCATTGTAAATGTGTATTTATTATTATGTTAGAATGTATTTTATTTTTATTTCTTTCAGTAAATCAAAATTTTTTAAAATGTTTTATTTTCGACTTTTCGATACGCTCGCGTGTCTCACAGTTTGAAAAACACTAAAGTAATGTACAATAATACCCCGAACTTACGCGATAGGTGGCACTAAGTGATAACCGCGTAAATTGAATTTGTGGAAGAGGGGCTATAATTTCGCATAGAAATGCATAAAAATCATTTTTAGTTGGGACTGGAGACGAAAGAAAATAATAACTATGAAAATATATTTAAAAAAATATTATATAAAAAATAGAAAGTAGCAAAACAAAGTTATTTTTAGGTAACCGACTACGTTGGGAACCGTGATTTTGAAAAAGCGTATCAATGAATAATATTATGATATTTAGTGTCACTTAGATTATAAAATATTTATAAAATTGTTTTAAGAATAGTATTACAATAAAAAATTATTTAAGTACAATATTTTGACAAAAAATGAACATAGAATGACCCATTTTCAAAATATTCTCCTTTTGCGAAAAATGCTTCTATTATAATAATATTTTGCCTGCATATATATCAGACCTCTGTACAGAGGCTCATCTAGAATTTTTGAAATATATAACTTAGAAGTGGGTTTATCCATGTTTTACGACAACAAAGGGGAGAAATTTTAAGAAAAAAACGTCGATAATTATTTCAATTGCTTGTAACTCTGAAAATAATGTGAAATTTTCAAAAATCATAGTTGAGCCTCTGTACAGAGTTTTGTGCTATATACAGACAAAATATTATCATAATAGAAGCATTTTCGACAAAAGGAGAACATTTTGAAAAAATGTCATTCTGTTAATTTTTTGCCGAAATATTGTATTTAAATAATTTTTTTTTATATAAAAATGTCCTTAAAGCAATTTTATATATATATTCTAATCAAAGTGACACTAAATATCATGAAAATTATTCATTTATGCGCTTTTTTAAAATCACGGTTCCGAACGTAGTCGGATACCTTAATTGTAAAAGGTTTCATAAAATCTAACAAGTAGTCTGTCGGCTAAAAGGTTTTTTTTCTCCGGCAAGATTTCCACGTAGCATGCTAATATCTTATTCCTTGTTTTGTTGAAAAAGTACACTTTACCTTGAAGTATGTATTTT
>BMAV01000444.1:0-44450 GCA_019973955.1 Trichonephila inaurata madagascariensis
ACTATACGAATACATTTTTTAGTTAACATGTAATTAAAAAATAGTAACATTAGTGTGGTTCTGTTAGGATTAGATGACAAACAATTGCCCTGGCCCAAGTCGGTGGATTTTCCGGATGCAGAAAATCGACAGGGGCCATGCGCGATTATACGGCATGAAAGAAACCCTTTTGAGTGTTTGTTTGGCTTGGCCTCTGGACAAATTAAACCCTAGTACTTTTCCCGCATCTTCAATGATCAGTTGCCTCTCTCTGAATTTTCCTCTCGCGTCAAAATTATTGGTATCCAACTATAGGGAGCTCCACTAAAAAGAGATATTAGCTCCTGGGGAATGTACTACGTCTGAATAGGTAAAACACCAATACGGAGCCCATTATAAATAAAATAAAGAAAAAGGATTGTAAGACAATACCAAACAAGTGTGCTCCCCACCGCCTCACACACTACGACCGAACACTCATGTTTGGTAGTAATACTTAACAGTGAACTTTGTTATTTTGAACTAAAATAAAAACTGTTTTGATCGGTGGCGTGCCATTGGTCCGCCATCCCTGGACTAGTGGCTATATAAACTTCTGACGTTAACCGTAGCATTGAGCACCAATCAGGTGAAAGTACGATTTGGCTCGGATCCACCCCAATTTTGAAGGAAACACCCTGGAGATAGTCTGTGGCCTTCCACCTATCTTTCCCTTCCATCAACTTCACGAGAGGACTTGTAACTCGACGCTATTTATAACGTTATTAGATGCTCAACCCATGCCGCAAAGGCACTATACATTTAAAAATATACATTCCTTCCCCGGGATTCGAACTCAGGCTCTACGACACAGCAGAGAGCCACACTAACCATAATGGATGGTCGGAGCAGTTATCAATGTTTACAGAGATGGGATTCCCCAGCAGGAAACTGGGTCTCAACGTCAGGCTTGTGGTCATCACAGACTACTGAAGATTGTTGAAAGGACATTTGCGAAAGTTGCCCTATCCAATGGAAGAGCAACCATACTTCAGACTGCAGGAAATATTAATTAAGGAAAAATTGCGAATGTCTCTGAACAAACAATTCACCGCACATTAAACCCTATAGGCCATGGTAGGTGAGGACCTATTCGAAAGCCTTTACTGTTGGCCTTCAACAAGAAAGTCGTTCACAAAGGAGCACAAGGATTGGTCTGTAGATGACAAAAGGAGTTCATATGATCCAATGAATTACAGTTTCAATTGCACTATGTAGATGTCAGAGTGCGAATATGGGGAAAACAGAAGTAAAGTACGAATCTCATTTGAACAGTTGCAAATCTTTAAGCTGGTGGAGGCAATACCAGAGTTTAGGGGATATTTTTTTGGCATTGCATGGGTTCTTTGCTTCTCGTGGAAGAACATATGAATGCCCAAAAGTACAGTGTTATCGTTGATGAAGTGCCTCCTTTTAAATTAATAAAGTATCTAACAGAGATTGATATATCCGCAAGACAATGCCACCTGTTATACAGCTGCCTCCGTCCCGAGATGGTTCGAAGAGCATGACAGAAGCTTGTTTTGCTTAGTTGGCCTGCACAATCACCAGTTCTCAATCCAATTGAGAATCTTTGGGATGAGATTAAACGGGGCATCTTTCATTTTTGATTGGTTTAAACTAAAAGTTTATTTTTCTGCAGCCCTAGTAAAAAGAAATCGTCGGACTTAAACTTGGTATACAAGATGGCCATGAAATTGAACCATGACGTCTAATCCACCTTCCCGGATTTTGAATGTCCAAATGCTCCTAGCATAATCCCTTGGGTATCCATCTTATTGAAGCCGAATGACCCTGTAGATGTTGAGTTCATATCTTCAAGCAGGACTGACAAATTTGTTTCAAAGAAAATTGAAATATTTGGCTCCATTTAATAATTCGGATTACTCAAGCGGTTCACCGGAATATTAAACGGAAATTTATTTGGATCGAGGCTGGTTTTCAAACTACTGGGACAAAAATAATGAAATTTGGTTTGCATGCTTATTTTGTTGAATTGAAGTACTACTAAAATGTTGCAGAACTCTGCAGTGAACAACTTAAGTTACAATATCGGTTGACGTGTGTTCCTTGCCGCTGCACTGAATACGTCCCCGCTCTAAGGACTAGTATAATCTGCCCTAGTAATCTGTCATTTCTTAAAACAGGTGCACAATGTCAAAAAAAAAAAATGTTAAGAAAAGGAAACATGCACTTTTAATACAGAGTAACCACATTTAAGCTACTGCGTGGACCGCAACACCTTAAAACCTTTAGAAGTAGCCCGTAACCTGGAAAAGTCTACCCATTCCTGACCTAGAGGATCAGTGAGAATCGCGAATAGAAAACGTTACAAATTAAATGATCCTTTACTTCAAAACTCTAATAAACACACCCGCAGACTTTCGAATGACATTTCACAAAATCTTTGGAATTATGTGAAAAGTTAAATATGTTAATTTAAATTGTTTTCTCCCACAGTAGAGATAAAGCAATTTGGGAAACTTTTGCTTGATACTTGAATTTTTATTTCAGGATTCAGTACCATACGCTTCTGATTAAGTAATTTTTTTCTAGAATTCCATTTACATTATTTTATTTTTTATTTACTTATATTTTTATTTACTTATTCAAAATATTTGTTTTCGACATATTCAGCATACAACCTAAAACTGTAATATTAATTTAGCTTAAGATTTAGAGTAAGAGATTTAGTGTGAAATCCGTTATTTCATAGA
Organism: Trichonephila inaurata madagascariensis; assembly: GCA_019973955.1. Taxonomy (NCBI): domain Eukaryota; kingdom Metazoa; phylum Arthropoda; class Arachnida; order Araneae; family Nephilidae; genus Trichonephila; species Trichonephila inaurata. Next base: position 2,736 of record BMAV01000444.1, read on the forward strand.
ATAACTAAGTATTTAATGAAATAAATAGACAAGTCAATTACAGTATATAAAATTATTGAATTCTACGATTTCACTAGATATTCTATAGAATAACGATTACTTGATAAAAAGATAAAATAGCCCCTCAAAAGTTTTTTTAAACCAGCTAGCTTTAGAAAGGATTTGTCCGATTAGAAGCTAGAAACGGCCGAATAAAACAATTGTGCTCTGGATATCAATTCAGTATATGTCAGCGAGAATTAATTTCCATTAAAAAAGTTCCAAATATTGGCACAACGCTTCGATCTGTTACTAAAGTTCAAAGTTGCGGTACTGGCCAAGGATTTAAAAGTCGTAAAAAAAAAATAATGATAAAAGTATGCTTGTTTCCCAAAAATAAAAAAAAGTAACGTACCGCAATCCTTGCTCTAATAAATAATGAAAAGTAAAATAAAGGTATCCGATGAAATTTAAATTATTATTCTCTTTCATTTTTGTGTTAAAAAGTTTACACAATGTTTTTATGAAGCAACAGTTTTCCTTTCCAACATGCATTTTTGTTGATAATATGTAAGTATAATCTATTGCTGCAACATATTCTTTTCCCCCCTTTCTGTTGAACTAATGTTAGCAATATGAGCAATAATAAATTATATCATCTGCTTTCCCTTATGATTTATGAATTATTCATCTGCAAAAGGGATAAAATGTATCTTTCGAGATATTTTTGCTATTTGTGATCCATTAATTTATAAAATATCTTTTAAATTGTTTACTTTTCACTTTAACGGTCTATCCTTAGTTATTTCATAGAATAACTAGGTAAAGTATAAAATTATTCATCATTGTATACTTTAACTGACTTGTCAAGTTATTTCATGAAATATCTAGTTATTCTCTGAAATAACTGAATTATACACTTTAACGGTAAGACATATATATCAAATGTACAAATTAAATTTCTTGAATTTTTCGTTAAGTCAATAAATTAATAGAGTAGTAATATTTTCAGTTAATTCATTAACCTTAATAACTTTTCTCGGTACTCCATCACTGTGTTCCGTAGGTGTTGTCTATTGTCCTGTTGTTGTTTATAATACATTACCTTTTTGAGAGAATATGGGATTGGAAATAAATGTTTTTCACCAATGATAGAAGAAGCCACAAGAATGTCAAGAAATCCACAAAAGGATTTTCCGTTGGTAAATAACAAACAGTGCTGCAGCTGCATGTTGACATTTACTTTTGTATTTGTAGAAAAAGCCACGGAATTCTTTTAGACAACCTGTACTTTGTCACGCAGTTTACTTTTTGTCTTTTGTGGAAGAAAGTAAAAAGTAAACCTGGAAGAATATTTTTAAGAAGAAAGCAAATATTTTTCTTTTGTAGTCCTTTGACGAGGGAACTGTCCTCTTGTAAGAGAATTTTACACAGCGTAGAATATAGAATGAGTGTCGTTGTTTGTTGAAAAATCTTGGAACCGTGTTCTCTTAAGGATATATAATGCCAAACTCAAGGTGAAAATATTTTCCATTGTATTAGTCCAATTTTAGAAGTATAACGTTGGTTAGTTTACATAAGATAATTCTTTTAGCAGTAACATTAAATGTATGGAAAAATAACATGTTTATAAAAAAGAGATAAAAAAAAACTGTATTAGAAAGTAGCTGCAACCGAACAAACTAAAATTATAGTGTATGATTTTTAATACACAGAATAATGTTTTTAAAACTTATGCTATTCAGAACCACCTGGAGCTTCCCCTAGGAAAAACAATGGCACCAAACTCAGTATCGGCAAGCTTGGCTTCACTGGGAGCTCCAATATGCCAAAAGGGATACTATAAAAGACTCGCAAATAGCAGTCCACTTCATGTTCGTTTGAGAGAGGGATGCTTTCCTTCTTTATCAGCGGGATCAATGGGTTTCCCCATAAAAAACTTGTATTTGGAATCGTAACAACTTGTGGTCTTAAAGTTTTTGTTTCATACACCCAGTGGTGTAACGTACACCCCCGTAACCCTCACATCGGGGGCAGGGTTGTAGGGGGCCAAAGCCTGACTGACGCCAAGTAGACAAATGCACTTTGTAAATCCAACTTGGGGAGGCATAAACCTAATTTTGGGGACCAAATATTCTCAGTTACGCCGCTGCATACACCTCCCCTCTTTTACACTTGTTTGAAACCAAAAAGCATAAAAAAAAATTTCGAAAAAAAGTCAAAAAAAAAAAAAAAAAAAAATTGAAGAGATATAAGGATGTTTTAGCGTTATTGTAGATTACCAAACCAAGAATCAGTATAAAGGACAGATAAGATGAACACAGGTATGACAGATATATGCTTTCATGTGCGACAACCGCGCCGGTAATTCGGGCTATAAAAACATGTACACGGCTCCGAAGAGTAACATTATCAGCTGAAATGAGCTAACTCAAGTAAATATGGGTACAACCCAAGGAGTGTTTTGGGAGCCATATTATTTTAACCATCACAGTTCCTAAGAGCTTAAAACATGACAGAACCTACATGAGGGACCTTTAGCGCTTAATGCTCTGAAAGGAATGATTAAGAAGTTTGAAGAAACAGAGTCATTGACAATTCACCCAGGTTTGTAAATCTGTGTCAGAACAGTTGATAGTAGATGCTGCAACCGTAATCGTCAACGGATCACAGGGAAATATTATTGGTACTCATATCAGATACAGTGTAGAATATTCCTTGTGGCATGTTATGTATGGCTGTGAGAAACATTAATGTATTTTTTTGTAACACTTCTTGCATTGTTCAGAGCCCAAATATTGATATCGACGATTTCGGAACGAATTTTTTCCCTACGGAATTTTATTTCGCATTTCATTATTTCTCCTTACTAAGTTTGGTGCTATTTGTTTTGTTAGATAGAGCTACAGGTGCCATGAACAATGTAAGTTTAAAAAATCACCCTGTATAAGTGACAAAATACAAGATATCACAAAGTCCTAGAAGAAATTTCAAAATGTTTACTTCAAGAAATGTTTCAAGGTATATGACTACGTTCGCGGAACCGTGATTTCTGTCAATGGATTTTATCAGAATGCATCTGTTAAGGGGAATATTTTTAAATATTTAACTTTTAACTCTTCCCTTTTTTCTTAAATTTTGAATGACATTGAGGAAATATAGAACAATGGTCGCGAAACTTTGTTGCCCTCATGGGCCATTAAACTCATAATTTAAATCTCGCAGACCACTAATAGGATTTTTTAGTGTTAAATATATTTAAAAAAAATTGTGTTCTTCAAACTCAACTTAATGTGATGAGTAAGAATATTCTACTTTTTACTGGGGACCAGCGAAATTTTCTCGCGGATCACTACTTTGGCGACCTCTGATGTAGGATATTTTCTAAATTAGGAATCGTAAAGGAAGTTGACACGGTGAAACTGTAAAACACATTAAACTGTTATTATTAGATGAAAGGTAAGTAATTCAGAATGTTAATTCTGTGTGTATGAATTTTTTTAGAGCCAAAAAACTTTCCAATTTCTCAACACATTCAAATATGCTTAACTCCACTTCGGTACAACTTTTTTTTTATTATTAATAGTTCAAAACGCTATGTTAATTTTCAATGCAAGCTAAGTATCCCATTTTTTAAAATCTTCAGAATTCTATTAAAGTATTTTAAATTGCTATTTTCATAAAATCAATTTCTACTAATTCTTCTAGTTGAATTCATGCAAATTATGTGATACTCCCAACAAAATTACTTCATTTATTTGATTTTGAAACAAACTGTTAATTAACCTTTAGTAGCATTTCCTCCCGCTATAAGAGCATATTGTATATTCTTTTATGCGTGGATTCTACCAATATTTGGTAGTTTCAACGGAAATTTTGATTTTTTTTTAAGGTTTCTTCAAATCCCTTAACTGAACACTCTTATGTTGGTAAACAGGATTTTATGATTAAATTCCCGAAAATTGTCTATGATAGGAGATTAGGATGGTGCAAAGGCACAACAAATGTAACTTAACTACCGTCGCGTAAGTGTCTTATTTAAAGACTGAGATTGGCACAATTACACCTTTATCAACGATTGTTTGCAATTTTTTTTTTATATATCAAGATATACCAGTCTATTTATAACGCCGTCAATGAAGACAAGTTATTTTCTTCCTATTGCTCCTATTCCTACAGTTAAAAGTGAGAGATTTACCATTTTAAAGAGCCATTTATATGGTGTTTATTCTTTCTGTTCTTATATAGTCTAGGTAGTACACATCCCCAATAGAAATTTTTTTTTATTTCATTGACAAACAAAATGTTTTCCAGAATAATTTCTGATTTGGAGTACAACTATTTTTCGAAATATAAAGTTATTTTTTCTTTATGGCATTAGTTATGAGTAGCCCCCATTTTGGGGTGAGACAATGATAACCTGTGTAAAGAATTTGATTCGATTTTAGTTGATTTCGCACTGTGAAGAAACAAGAGGTCTATTGACCACAGACCTCGTAATTTTGAGGTCAAGGGGCGACAGTGCACCCCCTTTCCTGACTTCCACTCTACACGAACAGAAAGACTGCGAGGCACGACAGATTTGCACGTATCAACTTCTCTACACAGAGGGTCTTCAGTGGCACTAGGTTTCGAACCTGCGAATCGACAATGCCCTCCCCCCCACGAGCTCGTGATCATCACTACTCCGCTACCGCAACCAGCCTGTGATATGAAACAATATGTAATTATTTCCTTTGATGCCCTTCTCCTAATTTCTGAGAACAAGATTGACCTTATTAAACAATCAATCTATCAACATATGCTACCTAAAATAAATTTGACCTTCAAAAAACCTTAAGCGTAATATCTCTGCCTTTTATAATAAGATCATGACCACTCCAATTGGTCATTAAATTTGACCTTTAAAAACTTTTGCACTTATTACCACAAAACTGGAAACCCTAAGAGAAATTCAAATTCCAAATCAACCAATTAGGAGGATCTTCTAGCCAGAAGGATTATTTTGGTGGAGTTGTTCAAGAGAAATATATAATCCCCCCACAGCTGAAGAATAAGTCTGTAATTAGATTCGGAGACTTTCAGGATCATTGATATGTCCCAGCAAATACAAATATCTACTTCGGAATTTAATGATGTGTGACAATCTCTCAATTTATCCTTCTTTTAAACTCTGAAATACACTAAAACTTGATTTAAAATATATAAATGTTGCTTAAGATGCCAGAAGGCTTAAAGATGAAAAGGTTTATTTGATAGAGGTTCTTGAAAAATAGGTTAAAAGACTACAGACGTTAAAAATGGTGGTTTGGCATTAAGAATTTAAATTTCATTTTAAATTGATAAGATATTCTCAATTTTGATAATATTCTCATATGAAAAATTTTTTTTAAATTGAAGAGTATTATTTTCAATGCAACACTATTATTGTGATAAATAATTGAATGTCTTGTAAGTTTACTAGAATTATATAAATTAGGAAAGGGTTATCTTATGTTCTGTCTCTTTCGCATTTGTACATAACCCCTTAATTGTCGATTAAAAAGCACGCGATTCGAACCAGAGTGCTACGGTTTTTCACACAAGCTCACACATGTGGTTTATTGGAGTGAAAAGAAAAGGTAGAAATAAGAAAATTTTTCTTTGAAATAATTAAGACCTTCACAAGCACTATCAAGGTCATTTGGTTGTATCTCAAAGTGATCGGAATAGTTTTATTATTCTCCATTTTTTGGAGTTGGCTCTGCACCGTTTATTGTTATTTAAGTAGCTCTCTTTCAGATTTTGTTAGTTAACTCGAAATAGGCAAACAAAACTTAAAACTACGTCCATGTGACACGGGCAAAGCCAAAGTTTCTCTCGTGGAGGTCACACACACACACACACACACAATTTATAATTACGTCATTAAAAATAATTCAAACGTTCACTTTATCAAAGAACTCGAGAATGCATTTATGGTACGGCTAAATTCTCTAGGACGAAACTCTTTTGGATTCCACCTCATATGAATTTCTTCAAAGTGACAATATATATCCAACTTACTGTATTATTTGATTAACACATGCATGTTTTGCAATCAGACGCCATTATTATTATAATAGATAATTTAATCAATGCATTGTACCGTCTATAATATAGAATAATTCATCATTGTGTGTTAATGGATATAATAATCAAATACCGTCCATAGTAACAACGCTATGGTGCTTTCACTAATATAGAATGGGATACAATGTGAATACTGTATTAAATTTAGCACTATCTGTAACATTGGGTTATGTGATAAAAACTTTAGCATTAATAGTAGAAAAATCCATGGTACGAATACATTATCGATGTTTAAAGAGCGTTAATTTGCCCTGGATTTAGTTGGACTCTTTTGTGGCAACATTCGATTCGAAATAAGCAGACTAGATTGTTAAATAATAAAGATATGCAGAAGTTTGTATATTTAGTATACACCTATATATATATATATATATATATATATATATATATATATATATGATATATATATATATATATATATATATATATATATATATATATATATATATATATATATATATATATATATATATATAGAACATGTTAAACTCAAAAACTAACATGGAGTACATAAAGTGATTTTATTTTATTGTGTATGGTTTTTATGCAATAAAAAATCATTTTGTGGGTGTGTGAAAGAAACAAAGAATTTAGAAAGAACTTCATAAAAATATATTGAGAGTTCGGGGACTACTGTCTATATCAGTTCTAGTAATTGATAATTGCGGAGAGATGCTCTATATTTGTCATATATATATAGATATAGTACAACAAAAGAATTTTATATTTGTTAAATTGGATAAGCCATGCTGTGCTAATATTAACTCTGTAGTGTTAGACAGAAATAAAAAGCTTGGTTTAAATCAGGGATCAGTATCCTTGTTGCTGTGGTGTGTCTAACTAATATATCTGTATGATTCAGGGTGATACGCAGTAGGAAATATTTGAAACAATTCAATTCCCGCGGCAAAGCATGCATAATTAAATTTCAGAGGTCAAGAATACAGCTCCAGAGTTTTATTTTATATTAATTGTGCATTATTTAAAGATATTTCGGTGAAGAGTGCCAATAAAAACTGTGCCGCGTAACACAGGTAGCCAAATCCTGGTCTATCCGACTACGTTCGAAACGTGATTTTGCAATAGCGTATAAATGGATAATATTTATGATATTTAGTGTCACTTAGATTAGAAAATGTATATAAAATTGTTTTAAGAATAGTATTACAATAAAAAATAATTTAAATACACTATTTTGACGAAAAATGAACATAGAATGTCCCATTTTCAAAATAGTCTCCTTTTTTTGAAAAATGCTTCTATTATAATAATATTTTGCCTGTATATAGCTCAGCCCTATGTACAGAGGCTCAACTAGAATTTTTGAAATATATATAACTTAGAAGAGGGTATATATATGTTTTACGACACAACAAAGGGGACAAATTTTAAGAAAAAAACGCCGATAATTATTTTAATGGATTGTAACTCTGAAAAATAATGTGAATTTTTCAAAAATCATAGTTGAGCCTCTGTACAGAGTTTTGAGCTACATACAGGCAAAATATTATTACAATAGAAGCCTCTTCCACAAAAGGTGAACATTTTGAAAAAAGGTTATTTTAAGTTCATTTTTTGCCGAAATATTGTATTTAAATAATTTTTTTTGTCAAAATGTCCTTAGAACAATTTTATACATGTATTCTAATCTAAGTGACACTAAATATCATGAAAATTATCCATTTATGCGCTTTTTTAAAACCACGGTTCCGAACGTAGTCGGATACCTTAAAGACGGGACAAACGACAAAAAATTAAACGCAGCTTAAATCATACAGTATAAGTTACTAAGTGACGTCCGAGAATAAATTGGTGAGTAAGAATAGCATTTTTAATTCTTTTCGAGTTAGATGTTGTATGAAAGCATATGTAGCTCAGTTAAAGGTTTTGTGTTCAGATAATAAGTAAGAAAATTACTTTACAAGTGAGATAAAAGAAAGTATAAGATTTGTTTTTAAACTAAAAAAAAGAATTTTTGCTCTATAAGAATACATTTTTGTAAAAAATTGCGGTTCGATAAAATATGAAATTTTACACAATTGAACATTAATTCAAGAAATAAGAACAAATATTTGGCATATTTTATAAGCATTTGAATTTGGACTTCACTCTTATGAACACAAGAAAGAGTGCTAAAAGCGGTTAGAGCATTGGACTCCAGACCGGAAGGCCTGCGTTCGATGCCCAATGCCACCAAATACCCTCCTAGTACACACGGAGTACATGCTCGATAAATCAGTGGGTCCGAAAATTTTGTGGGTTGAATCACGAGTGAAGGGGACTAGAGAATATTTCCCTCCCCTCCAGTTTCATGCCAAAATTGTGGAGTAGGAGATATGTGGTGTTGCCATCTACCATCCCTACGAAGAATTTCGCCTAGTTGGTTCGCTCAGTCACCTATATGGTGATCAAGGCCAAGGCCAACGACAGGCGTACTTCTAGCTCCTTGCCACGATGAATTTCGTGAGCCTCGTTCTGACTACGTCAGACAGGTGGCATTAGCCACAACAACAGGAGTGCTAAAACAATCAAAATATAAAAGAAAAAATAAATTTAAATAAATATTTAAATTTTTAAAAATAAATACCATCGACCAATTTCTTCGAATCAAAAAATTACGCGAAATGCTGCGATATGTAGCCAATAATAAAAATCCATTCCTTTGCATGTTCAAACATAACAACCTTGTTCGGCATGCTCAGAAACATTCTTTTTCTTTCAAGCAGAAACGTTTCCAGGCATGTTTGAAAATTATTATATTATTTAAAATTTTTAGCTTTCTTCTTTTATTTTGTTGGAAAACTAATCTAAAGTCAGTGAGTGAGAGAACACTAACGTCGCAATATAAAGTTGCTCGAGGGCTACCGGCGACAGACCTTTGTAATTTTGAATGGACGAGGACGACACCTTAGCTGGCCCCTCTCTCCTAACTTCCGCACCTCACCAACGGAAGGACGTGTGAACCAAATCAATCTGGATCTGCACGACACTATTTAGATTCGCACTTATGCGATCTTATATAGCGTAGTTTACATTCCAATAATAGTGTAGTTTACATGCAGTTACGGTGTTTTGTTTCATGTATAATATAGATGTTATTATAACATTTTGCTTATTTCAAATACATGTGTGTGTGTGTCTTATTTTAAAGTATAATATTTAATCCTCTAAGCGGTTGTTTTAAAGTCTTCCATTCTGGAGTTTTAAAAATGCATCGCACATATTTTTGGCTTTCAGGGGGGGTTCTAAAAAGCGGTTGAGCGTTTTTTTTGGGAATGCGGCTCGGCCGTTTTGGGGAATTTTCGAAGGCAAAAAAACCCCTGAATGGGGGAAATTTTTTGGGGCAGACCACTTGGAGGGTTAATTATTTTTCTTGTTAGTCAAATTATTTATTAATGGGAGTATACACGAGAATTTGTGTTCGTGTGTGTGAATAAGCTATAACAGCATTTGGCGATGTATTTCGATTTGGCGAAATTTGTCGCTGGTATACTATGTAATTGCCATAAGTTTATATACATAAGAATTTACTCCAATACCCTTTGCATATACTCGCTTAGGGGATTATACATAATTAATTGCTTATGAATTTTCTTTATTTACCAAAAATTTATGATAACACTCCTTCATCCTATCATTGAAAACACATCGATACGAAAGACTCATTTATTTTTATTGAATTTTTCATCCATAAAAAAAAAAAAATTGATCTCGTAATACAAGAATCAGAAAACAGACTTGATTAAATAAAATACTGGACTGATAATCAGAAAAGGGTATTTTCAGAAAAGCGAAATTAATCACTAAGAATCCGAGGTCTGATTTTTCAAAAGGTATTTCAGGATTTCACGATGAGATTTCCTTGACTGATAGGTGTCATGGCAACAAAGAATGATCAATTTTGATTTACCGCTTTTTATGATTCAAAGAGAAATATAAATTAATCTTTGGAAAATTAATGTTTTTTGTAATATCCAGAGAGGTGTTTCAAAATTTCTTAGGCATGTTTTTAAAATTTGATGCTGTATCTAATCCGAAACAGACTGGTATCGTTCAGATGTGTGATTTTGATAAAGCACATAAATGAATAATTTTTTTAATATTTAGTGTCCGTTGATTTTGAATATACGCGTAAAAATGTTTTTTAGATTATCACAAGATAAAAAATAATTAAATACATTTTTTGTCAAAGAAATAGAGTAAGAATGATATAAATTTTTACTAACTTTTGGCTACAAACCTAGAACTTCTAATGTTTGTTGAAATTTTTTAAAAATTGATTGTTTAAATTAATTATGGGGTTAATAAAAATAAAAAAACAATTTTTTTTTCTTTCAAAAATAAAAACAATTAAAGGGGGAAAATCATAAAAAAATTTTAAAACGGAAATTAATCTCTTTGGTTCAGTTTTCTTAAAAAACGTTTATTCAAATTAAAACGCCTTTCCCCCTTTAGTATTCCAGATAACTTTAACTTCAAGGTCGTAATCTTTTCAGTTCTTCCCTTTAACCCTCCCCACCAAAAATTAAAAACACATAAACAGAAGTTATTATTTGGATGAGAGAATCTCGTCATCTTCACTGAGCGAGTTTTTCAAATGAAATCACATTTAAAGATTTAATTTTACCCAAGAGAATTAATGGAAGAATCGTGGATAGGCCCTCTACACAATCAATTAAAATAATAACCAATGATTTTTGCTATAATTTTTCTTGTCTGATATAATAAAACATGAATAAATCCGCGCTTCCAAGTTATCTATTTTAATTTTTTTTAACCTTAGAGGGGGAGCCCTAGCTATATACAAATAAAATTTTATTTTAGAATCATTTTTTTAAAAAGTTGAATATTTTTAAGATGTGTTTTTCTATCATTCTTTTTTTGCCAAAAAAAAAAGAAAAAGAAACATCTAAATAATTTTTTTCATGCAGAATTATTTGTAAAAGAATTGCGACGGGCTCACGAGTTTTTTCATTAACATATCCTTTTGGGTTCTTTGGGGACAGAATAAATGGCAATTTTTTTCCAACCAACCCAAGAAGTAAAACGTGAAGAAAAGATGCAAATTAGGAAGCTTTTAAATAACAGAAGTTTAGACTAAGCGGGGTGGCATTTGGGGAATGTTATGTTAGTACGTGTGTGCCGGCCTCACGAGTCTTTTCTTTAACATAACCTCTGGGTTCTTTGGGGGCCAAGATTAATAGCAACTCTTCTCCAACCAAAACCCCAGAAGCGAAATGTGAACAAGAAATGCAAATAAGATAGCTTTTAAGAGAACAGAAGTTTCAGTAAGCGAGATGGCAATTTGGAGAATGTTATGCGTGGAAGGGACTAGAGGGAGCTGACAGCCTATCGTGAAGTTACTTGGAAAAATCAGCCATTAATACAAGGTGCATACCATTGCACGCGCGCTCAGACGTCTCCATATAGAGATCGAATCTTAGTTTGGATTAAGGTAGGACTGATTATTTGATATTAGAACTTGTAATATTATTAGAAGTAAGAGTAGGCGGAAAATAATTATAACTTAGACAAAGTGGTCTAAATTACGTGATTCGATTTAACTATCACTGTGTGTTCGATCATTCTAGAGTCTCACTTATTTAAATTTACCTAAATTGTTAGACATTTAAGTTCTATTCTTAATAAAGTCATATTAAGAATTTAAAATGTCTATTCCTTTTGCAAACCCTACACCTCTAGCTCACGCTGACAAACAAAGATACGGTCACCAAAGGGGGGCGGTATCACACGTGTTTCAAGTGTGAAGAGATTTTCGAGAAGTTAAGTGGCAGTCAAGAGAGGCTACTCGTGACATAGAAACCTTAGTCAAGGTGCACACCATTGCAAGCCAGTGAACCGCTACTCCAACTAGGATCAGATAGATTGATACTTCGTCGGACATTAAAGGTAGGAGTGACCATTTAAATATTCTGATCTAAGTGTACATTGGAATTGAGCTTAGGCGAGTTAGTTATTGAGAGTGGTCCGGGTTACATTATTTCGGTATTATATATTGTTTGTTTAGCCACCGTAGATTCTCTCACATATCATATTATTATCTAATGTGTTATTGGTATAAGTTAAGATCTTAATAAAGTAATATTAAGATTATGGCAGCTTCTGGTTCTTCATTTATTCCTACACCTCTAGCTCAGGCTGATAACCTAGGAAAAGGGCATCCGAGGGGAGCGCCCTTACAGAATTTTACATGTATATTCTAAGTCAACTGACACTAAATATCAAAAACATTATTCATTTACACGCTTTTTCACAATCACTGTTTCGAATGTAGTTCAATCACCTTAGGGGCCCAGGGGTGTTAATTTTGTCTCGAGGATTGAAAATATGAACAATTTTCAAATAGTTATAATTCTTTGAAAGTAAAATTACCGTAACACCTGGCTTATAACGCACACCTATACTTTAAAGCTGCATTTTTTAATTTTTATGTATATTCGCCGTATAACGCACACCCGTTTTTTTGCGAAGATTTCTTAAATGTTAGTATTCAATCCTGTTATGTATTGAAGTCAGTAGCGCATAATGGATTGGAAAAAAAATCAAGGGCTTTGGGGGGAGTCCGAACCCCTAGGACCCCCCTTGTGTGCGCCACTGATTGAAGTCATTTATTTGAGGTATTGTTCCAGAGTTTTGAAGAAATAGTGTACTTCTAGAATTAAAACTCTTTTAGTTCATAAGGCCTGTCTCATTTCTTTTAAATAAACAGTATTTCAATATGTGTAGAATCACTTTTTTTTATGCTCATCTCTTTTGTAATTTTTAATTCTATCACATTTTTATACCCGGTGTATAACGTGCACTCTTAAGTTTTGATCTTATTTTTTGTGTTCGAAGTCCGCGTTATACGCCGGATTTTGCGGTAAATATAATTCGAATTATACAAATTATTTATAAAGGAATGAGGTTTCATAAAAGTACAAAACGTTTAAAATAGAAGCATAATTTAAAACATTATAAGCATATGAAGATAAGAAACATTTCGGTGATAAATATTAAGAAATTTTTACTTTGCGTATGCTGTTTTCTAAAATAGTAGCCTTTGATGTATAAAACATCGTAGAATTATAAAATGTATCACACTTTTTAAGCCCTACCTGATTTTAGAATTATATTTCTTAATTATTTCAATATATTTGAAAATATTTAGATTAGAAAAAATGTAATGTAATTTTTTAAAAATTTTTTAAAAATATAATTTATAATTTTAGAAAAAAGCTACAGTGTTATAAGGATACATTTAACTTTATAAATCAATTTATTGCTACTGTTTTAGAAAGTATCATGCGCAACGCAAAACTTAATTAATATTTGTTTCATAAATGTATCTTATTTTCATGCTTATTTTCTAATATTATAATCCTTAAAATTATCATTATATTTTAAACATTTTACACTTTTTGGAAGTTTCATTCCTTTATAAATAATATGTAAAATATTCGAATTATTTAATTTTTACATCTTTTTGAAAAGTGTTTGCATTTTCAGCCCGTTAAAACCCCCGAGACCCCAATAAAAAAATTGATTTAAAATTACTCTGTAAAAGTGATACCCTTTTCATGTGTTGCATGAAAAATATCATCCAATTTAAGCTTTTAGTGCAAAACGGTATTTATTTTTCTACTGATTTTTTTTTATCTTTAACTTAGTTTAAAACTTAATTAGATTTATGCCCATAATTATATATTGCTAGGAATAAATTCGATAGAAGAGATATTTAAATAAATATATACCTTTCTGAGTTAATATATATGCATATATAATGTTCCAAAATCATTTGCAGTGGTTTTTAAAGAAGAAATAACCTTTACTATTACTAATTATACATTAGATTTCTTTTACTGCAAAATGGATTAAGAAAACCACCCACACAATTCAACAAAAACACTAAAAAGGTACTTATATTGATTTAACAGACTTTGAAATCCATCGAAATTGAATTACATTAGGATTTAAAGGAAAAGAATACCCACAGGGGCAGTGCTTGTTTGAGGTAGAACCGATAATGCCAAGGGATTACTAGAACCGTATTTGGAAATACTAACTCTTTTTTTACTGTCGTGGCTAGAATGTTAGGCATTTATTTGATTAGATGATTTCTCTGGGTAAAAATAGCCCAGGCGAGGTATTCGGAATAAGTGATGTTCATTTAGGGGGAAGACTTAATGCAAATAAATAGCATTTATGTTTCGAATCGCTTAAAAAAAGGAATGCTTCGAATTGATTTTGGGAAACAGTTTTTCCCTGCTTAAAATGTCAGGAGCAAACGCTTTAAGGTATCCGACTACGTTCGGAACCGGGATTTTGCAAAAGCGCATAAATGGATAATTTTCATGATATTTAGTGTCACTTAGATTAGAATACATGTATACAACTATTTTAAGGACACATTTTGAGACAAAAAAATTATTTAAATACAATATTTCTGCAAAAAATTAACTTAGAATAACCTTTTTTCAAAATGTTCTCCTTTTGGGAAAAATGATTCTATTATAATAATATTTTGCCTGTATATAGCTCAAACCTCTCTACAGAGAACTAGAATTTTTGAAATATATAACTTAGAAGTGGGTTTATCCATATTTTACGACAACATAGGGGAGCAATTTTAATAAAAAAACGCCGATCTTTATTTTAATTGGTTGTAATTCTTGAAAATAATGAGAATTTTTCAAAAATCATAGTTGAGCCTCTGTAAAGAGGTCTGAGCTATATACAGACAAAATATTATTATAATAGAAACTTTTCACAAGGAAGGAGCATTTGAAAAGATTATTCTAAGTTAATTTTTGCCGAAAAGTGTATTTAAATAATTTTTGTCAGATGTCGCCAAAACAATCTTATACATGTAGTCTAATCTAAGTGACACTAAATATCATGAAAATTATTCATTTATGCGCTTTTTTAAAATCACTGTTCCGAGAACGTAGTCGGATACCTTAAGTCTTCAACGAGTGATCTTTGGTTATCGCAAAATCCGCTGTATAATGCGCACCTATATTATCAAACGCCACCCATCCGGTATAGTGGTTAGTTACGCTGATTTCTGTGCCGTAGGCCTTGGATTCGAATCCCGGAGAAGCATGGACGTTTGCAAATATATAGTGCCTTTGCGGTAGGGGATACTCTAAAAAGTCGTCCAGCCGCAAGTCCTCTCATGACGTTGTTGAAAGGGAAAGAGAGATGGGAGACCTCTGACCAACCACAGGGTGTTCTTCCTCTAAACTGGCGTGAAACCGAGGAAAATCGTAGTTACCTACGTGATGCTCACAGCTACGGCTAACGACAGACGTACTACTAGATCCTTGCCATGATGAATTTTGTGGGCCTTGATCTGATGTTACTGTTGATCAGGCGGCATAAGTAACAACAACAACATACTTTCAAGCGCATGTTTTTAATTTTTAGTTATATTCGCCGTACAAAACGCTCCCCTTTTTCATGAAATTACCTCAAATGGACGCGCGCAATGCTCTTATGTTTTGAAGTCAATTATTCGAAGTATTATGCCGGGCTTTTGAAAAAATAGTATCCTTGTAGAACTGCAACCTTTTAAGTTCGCAAATAATATTTTTTCTTTTAAATTAATAGAATGCAGATACATATAGAAGTCTAATTTTTTTTATGCTTATATCTTTCTTTTAACACTCACCCGTAAATTTCGATCATATTTTTTTTTTGTATTAAAAAATCGCATAACACGTTGGAGTTTACGGTACTTGTAAATACATTAGTCCCTAAGTGCTAATGTACTTTTTGAATTTCGGTAGAAATAATTGTTTCAAATCGAGATACAGAAATTTTCGAAAGCAATCAGAATATTTTTACAATGACGTAATGTGTTAAATGTTAAATTAATAATTATTAATCAATCATTACCTAAAAAGATGTAAGCAACCGACGAATCCCGTGTTTTTAAGGTATCCGGTCACGTTCAGAAGGATCATTTTGCAAAACCTTTTAAATGAATAATTGATTTTTGATATTTAATGTCGTTTGGATATAAGAATATACATTTAAAATTGTTTAAAAAATATCATTATAGTGAAAAATTATTCAAATTTAGTTTTTTGAGCATAAATTGAAAAAAAAAAGATGACGTAATTCCAAAAGATTTTTGTTTTACTCAAAATGCTGCTATATTAAAATCTTCCCTATACATATAGAACTAAGACGTCTTTACAGAGCTTGAAATGGGAACTTTAAAAAATTCACATTATTTTTAGAGTTATTATCAATTTAAATAACAGCCGATGTCTCTTGTTCAAATTTCTCTACTTTAACATATTAAAATATGAATACACTTCTCAAGTACCGTAAAATCCGACGTATAACGCGCACTTTGAACACAAAAAATAAGATCGAAATTTACGGGTGAACGTTATATGCCAAGAATGAAAATGGGAGCTTTGAAAGAGATGAGCATGAAGATAAATTACACTTCTACATATATCGAAATATGTTTATTAAAAATAAGATATATTCCTTATGAGCTTACAGGGATGTAGGTTTAGAAGTGTACTTTTTTTTTAAAGTTTTTTAATAATACCTTGAAAATATGAATTCAAAGCATAAGAGCATTGTACACGTACAATTCAATATTTTTTTAAAAAGGGGGTGAAAATTATACGACGAATACATCTAAAAATCAAAAACTGCAGCTTTAAAGTATAATTGCGTGTCTTACACCGGATTTTACGGTATATATTTCAAACATCTTTGCTCAAACTCTGTACAGAAATCTTAGCTAGATATGTTTCCAATTCTCCTCTCTTGGTTAGTGAAAAGAGTTTCTACATTCCCCTTTTTACCACACGAAGGTTTAGGGTGGGATCACATTTGACTCGAACAAAATACAGCATGAAGTACGTAAAATTAAACTGTTATTAATGATTGATTTTATTAATTAATGCTAATTATTTATTCTATAATTAGTTTTTTACTGTTTTTTGTTCCCGAAAATCGACAAAATCAAAAGGAGCATGATACAAGAAAGGTGGACTTTCAACCCTGGACACCTCTTGGTGTACCCAGTACGCTTACTGCCCACGTACAATCGAATCAATTGAATAGGGTTCGAGTCTTGGTGCGCCTAAAGACGTGTTTTGTAGCAAACTCGTACACGATATATGTGTCGAGGCTCAAAGCTTAAAAGTACTGTATTAATAAAAACAATGGACATTGGACTGAAAATGTACCATGTTCGCTTGGTAACATTGGTAACATCTGTCAAGTAAATCTTGCATTTATTCAAAAACTGGTCCTTGTTGACTCGAGAATGCTACAGATGTTTTCAAGCACTTCTAGAATAGAGTGTTAAAGAATTAGGTACAAAGTAATACATTGTAAGGGGAAAATCATAGTTTAAAAAAAAAACACGCTATTATAAAAGTAAAAAATAATTAATAATTCTTCATAAAAGAATAAAATTATTAACGAGAAAATTAATGTCATTGGGGTAAAAGTGTGAGGTGCTCGATATCAATTTTGTTATAATTCCTTACTAGTTCTATTCTGAAATGCAGAGTTAGTGCAAAAATGTAGTACAAAGGACAGCACACGCCTTTACCACAATGACATTATTTTTCTCGCTAATCTTTTTATTCTTATACTAAGAATTATTTTTTTACTTTTATAAAAGTGTGCTTCTTTAGTTTCTTTTAAACTATAATTTATTCTTTGATGAATTAATCTTACATGCGTCACACTTTTTAGAATCGGAAATAACAATTCGCATCCTATCAGTGCGTCGATACGGTATGGTTTGCAAAATGTAGGAATAATAAACTGAAGGAAATCTCGAAGAGCTAAGTTTGAATTATTTAATGCGGAAGAAGGTGTGGAGAGGCAATGATATTTTTTAGTAAAAATATCACTATTTATATTAACCGTGAGCGTTTTCGCTTTAGGGTTGTAACTTAATATCTTAGTCTCCGTATCTGGAAAGGGTAAATCGTTAATTTTGATAATCCTGATCAGAATAATGGAGCAAAATTATGAAACTATTGTATTGTCATCGGTCCTTGACAAGTGCGCAACATTTCGAGTTAATCTGACCTTTTGAGGTGGGTGAAAATCGGGTTCAAAGATTCCGTTACATACAGGTGAAGCTAACAAAAGAGTGTTAAAAAGAATATGACGGTGTTTGCTCTCAACTAAAAATAAGATTCTTTAGGAATGAGGTGAGAACAAATGCATTTTTTTTATATAGGTCTTGTGCAGTTCAATAATATTTATCACTAAGATTAAGGAATCTGATTTATTCTGAGAGACTTAGTTATATTGACGTCGCACTATAATGCTACACGAGTCTATTGGCGAAGGATCTTGTAATTCTAAGCCATGGTCAAGTACCAACGACGGTAGGACGTTTGAGTTCTCGATATATTTAACGTGTATCAGCCCTCTCTACACGGTGAATATTCAGCGGGACCAGCACTTGAACTTATCACACACCAACCAGATGGTGACCTTGACTCTGGTCCATGGAAGTGACCTTTGAAGGAATCAAAATTTTAAGTATTACATTTTTTTCTTTTATTTTAATTAATTAGTTTGTATACAGTTTGGGGGTTCTGTGAAGCAGAATATAAGAGATTAAGTTTGAAATTAATCTACAGCATTATAAAACATTATAAAAAAATAATTTACATACTTTTTCTAGAAAAATCCTATTTTCGAGTAAATTTTTTATGTAAAATTCAACTTATTAAGAAAATGATACTATTCTGTATTACACCTACGCACGGACAAAATAATTAGCAATTCTTTTTTTAAAAAAATTGCTTTCAAGATAACATAGTATATTATAAAATTTATTTTCTTTTTTATCTTTTAATAGCTACCAAAATCCTCATTAAAGAACCACCGAAGTAATATGCTTTCTGATTAAAATAAGATATTTTGTATTTTTTCCAAGGTTTAAGCTTATAATACTTTTTAAATAATTAAAAGTTTCTTGATTTTCTTTCCAACAGAGAACACTTTCTGATCCCCTGGCGTGCATCTTTCCTCCAACCATCACTAATGAATTCAAAGTTTTTTTAAAAACTCTTTTCGCTTTCTTTAATTCTTAGAAAACAAAATTAGCATTTTGGAAAGAGATTAGTTTAGTATTTCGATGTTTTCTATTTCTTTTAAGGCTTGTCACACAATCCTAAAGAAGTATTTTTAATCTTGTTAAAGTGCTTCCGAAACAATAGCTGAATATTTTTCGATGATAATTGTGTTAACTTTGAAAGAAATCCCCCAAGTACATGACATTGCTGTCATAAATAAAACAACGAAATAAGTTTTTGCTCTTTAAATAATATAAGTTTGTAGCCTGAAAGCATCTTCCTTCCTTTTAAAAGTTTAAGAGCAGACCTCCAATGAATTCAAGTGCCTCGAATAGCAAGGTGGTTAATAAATAGTCTTATAGTATCCGACTATTAGGCTCAGAACTGTGATTTTGTAAGCGTATAAATGGATAATATTTATATTTTGTGTCACTTAGATTAGAAAATGTATATACAATTGTTTAAAGATTAGTATTACAATAAAAAATTATTTAAGTACAATATTTTGACAAAAAATGAACATAGAATGAACCATTTTCAAAATATTCTCCTTTTGTGAAAAATTTTTCTATTATAATTATATTTTGCCTGTCTATAGCTCAGACCTCTATACAGAGGCTCAGCTATAATTTTTAATTATATAACTTAGAAGTGGTTTTATGCATATTTTGTGACAACACAGGGGAGAAATTTTAAGAAAAACACGCCGATAATTATTTTAAATGGTTGTAACTCTGAAAATATTGTGAATTTTTCAAAATTCTTCCTTGAGCCTCTGTACAGATGTCTGAGCTATATACAGGAAAAATATTATTCTAATAGAAGCATTTTTCACAAAAGGAGAACATTTTAAAAAAATGTTATTCTAAGTTCATTTTTTGCCCGAAATATTGTATTTAAATAAATTTTTTTTGTCAAAATGTCCTTAAAACAGTTTTATGTATGTATTCTAATCTAAATGACACTAAATATCATGAAAATTAACCATTTATGTGCCTTTTTAAAATCACGGTTGCGAACGTAATCGGATACCTTAAGCCACAGGCTGTTAATAGAATGTTAAGTTCAAAACCTTGTACCACTGATATGGGTATATATGTAAAATGGTGAGTAAGTATATTTTAATTTGCAGAATTTTGCATTTACATTTAAATTAGTTTGGAGAAAACAGTCTGGTAAAACTCGGGGATCTGCTAGGCAGAGAATAGCCACTCAGTCTGCTCTCAATCAGTATTGTCTTGAATGAACGTTTTCCTTACTAAAAAGCTGGGATGAGTCCAAATCAGCGTTTCTTAAACTGTGGAGCGCACCCCCCTTGGGGGCGTGATAACTCTTCGAGGTTGGCGCGAGCATATTGAAAATTCAAAAATAAATGTTGTTTAAAAAATTAATTTACCGAAAGTAAGCAAACAAAATACTTTTTGATATAATAAAATATAAAACACATATTTACACTGATAAATGTATTAGTACTATACAATGTATTTTATTATTCGTTAAGTAATATTAAGTTAAGAACAAATATGATAATTATCAGTGATCCCCATGGGTTTGTATTAACATTTATCTTGATAATTTGTACGGTTTATAATTGATTCGTTAACTGCCGATTAATAGTTACGAGATTCGCTCCCCAATGAAACCGTTTATCATGTAGACGAGCGTATTTTGATGGGTTTTTTTAGGGGGAAGGGGAGGAGAAAATAAATAAATAAGCAAATCCTCTGAAATAAGTAAATGCCTTGCGAACACTGTCAAGATACTTTTATTGCATTCCAAAGCCTTCGGAATAATTTTATGGATAGCAATTCACAGAGTGATGGGTGAGTACATTTTGGTGTTATTGGCGCAAGAGCCTATTTCGGCTATACTGCGGCAAACATTTGTTGTAATTTTCATAATTTTCTGATATGAAAAAACTAATCAATAAATGAACAAAGTTCAATCTATAATATTTGTGTGTGGAAATCTGTAATCTCGACGTGAGAAGAAGAAAAGGGAAAATTTAATGACGAGAAAGAGGGTCGAAAATAGAGAAGGATCACTAGGGTACCTCGGGTTCGTGAAACCCGTGTTTACCAAAGATAGTAAACCCCTTGGGAACAGGAAAAGTTCACTAAGGTACCTCGGGATTGTGACACCCGTACTCACCTAAAGAAGGTAAGCCCCCTGAGGGGGGATAGCAATTCACAGAAAAGATCGTAATTGAGAAAGACGTTATTATACGTCCAGAAAATTAATACTTTAACAGAAATAGACGTTTATATACGACGGTGGCACATAAAAGGTTAAAGTCCGGGGCCTTTAGTCCCAAAAGTATTTTTTATTAAATTTCTAATCGGTTTGTATGGGGGGGGGCACGAGCAAATGATGATTGGGTCAGGTATATTGCCCCTTTGGTCAATATACGCCACGTTGGTCGTCTTTGAAAAGTCTTGGTGTTTAGTTTAAAAATGATGCACTCATGCATTCGAACAAGAATTTTTTTCCCTCTTGCGCGTGCCAAGGTTGATTAGTATTCTGGCACTCCTCTGAATCATGATCAGGTTTATCGGCACCCATCTTTCAGGTGCTTTTTGGTAACTGCCGTAAAACCCCGAAATTTTTAAACAAAACATCAAGTTCGAAAATTACAGGTGGAAAGGAGAATATTAGACTTCTACATAGATCGAAACAGTATTTCTTGAGAAGAAAGGACATTATTTATGAACTTAAGGCGGTCAAGCACATGAATTTTTGAAAAATTATCGATTTTGACTTTTTTACATTTTTTAAAAGATTAAAAATTTCTGCTTAAAATGATAGATGATAAATATAAAAAAGAAAATTAAAAATTTTTTTTTTTTTAAAAGGAAGCCACCCCATTGACAAATTACAAACTCTACTTTAAAGCCTGTTTTCTCAAAACGCAATTTTTTTTCCCTTTATGTCCCTTTTTTTCCCCAAACACTAATTAATGTAGTTTCCAAACATACTTTTAAAAATGCACATTTTAATGGGGAGAAAAAATATATTTAAACTGTTTTAATAATGTTTTTAAACAAATTTTAAAGAAAGAAAGGTTTTAAGTTCTAATTATTTATATTTTTAAACAAAAAAAAATAAAAAACCCCCATTAACGTCTTATTATAGTCAAAATTTCCGATGTGAAAAAATTTTTTCTATTTGGCAAAAATTTTTGAGAAAAAAAGGGACATAAACTTATGTAAATTTTAAAAACCTAAGGGGAAAGGGCCGGACCCCCTTTAAAAAGTTTTTAGTTTTAAAGTAAAAAATTTTTTTTGAAAACCTGGTCTAATATCTCGTATAACTTCCTTCAAGATGTGAACATTGCATAGTACCCGGGGGTTTTAAAAAAAAATTGGAGTTTTTAAAGCTTTTTAGTATTCATTACATATTCATATTAGTATGACTCATCTGAATGGGGCAATAAACAGTTTTTTTTTTATTGTGCGGTGGGGGAAAAGGTAATTTCCCCTTTTGCCGACAAAGAGCTAGTAAAAAATGGCGACTGAAAAATATTTTGGTTCTTTATTTGAAAACATAATCTTCTTTTTTTGGGAACGAGTGTTCCGTATTAAACTTTCAACCTCCAAAAAGGTTATCACATTCTTAGGTGGTTCATCGTTTGCAACTGGCTGTCTTTGTAAAGGAAAGGGGATTGTAACGGTTTTTTTCTTGATGCTCTACATCTATGGTTATTTCCTCAATTGGAAGAAAGTGAACCAAATAACGTCATTTGGCAGCAAGATAGTGCACCACCTTAATGGCATCTCTCAGTACGCGATTTATTAAATATCACTGTACCCAACCAATGGATTAGCTGCAAAGAGCCTCCCGATAAAGCTTGTATCGTATGGCCTCCACGTTCACCCGATCTGACGCCATGTGACTTTTTTCTGTGGAGGTTCATAAAGGATTGTGTGTACGTTCCTCCGCTACCAGCTGACCTTCCAGACTTAAGACACAGGATGGAAGACATGTTGCAAGAATTTCGTCAGACACACTGAAAAAAGTTTGGGATGAACTCGCCTACCGACTTGATTTGTGCCATGTAACGAATGGGGCTTACATTGAACATTTGCAAACTTGTAGGTAAAACTGTTTCAGTTACTCTTTCATTCAATGTATGAATTATACTTGCAACTTATATGTGATAAATACTATAAAGTGTTAAAACTCCGATATTCTTTTAGAAACACCCGGTACTTTTCAGGTTTCTTAGTAAAAAAAAAAGGAAGCGAGCTATACGACGAATATACCTAAAATTTTAAAATTGCAGCTTGAAAGTATTAAAAGGTCTCAAGGGTAGTAAATTTCTCTAGAGGTCTGAAAATATATCAATAATTTTCAAACAGGTATAAATCTTTTAAATTTAAATTAAATAATTCGAATATTTTACACATTATTTATAAAGCAATGGGGCTTCAGAAAAGTATAAAATGTTTAAAATATAATCATAATTTTAAAAATTATAAGCGTATGAAAATAAGAAACTTTTCTATAAGAAATGTTTATGAAGTCTTACTTCACGCATGCTATTTTCTAAAATAGTAGCTTTAATTGCTAGCTATAAGTTGATTTATAAAGTTAAATGTATTCGTATTACACTGTACTATTTTTTATATAAATAGAATAATAACTTACATATTTTAATAAATAAAAACAATGCAATTCTAAAAGATATTTAAAAAATTGCAGTATTTTACAAATATTTTGAAATACAAAAATATATATAATACTGAAATTAGATAGGGTTTAAAGAGTATGACGCATTTTATAATTCTATAAAGTTTTGTACATCAAATGCTACTATTTTAGAAAATAGCGTGTCCCAACGCAAAAAAAACTTAATATTTATTACAAAATTTTAATGAGTTTTTTTTTATTTTTAAAATTATTATTATATTTTAAATATTTTATACTTTACTGAAGCATTATTTTTTTATAAATAATTTGTAAAAGAGATTCAAATCATTTAATTTAAATTTAAAAGAATTATGCCTGTTTGAAAATTGTTCATATTTTCATACCTCTAGAGATATTTTACACCCTTGAGACCCCTTAATGCTCTTTATACTCCGGATTTTAATGTAATTGCGTCAGGGAGCATTTGATGCGTCTGAACAAGATCAACACGCTATGTGGACACCACTCCGACACCAATGCTTGCATGTCTCCTAACCTCCTGCCCTAAATTCGTTAAATAGGGGTTCGTTAAATCGGGATCCGACTTTATTTCAAGAGTTAAGGTATCCGACTACGTTCGGAACCGTGATTTTAAAGAAGGGCATAAATGGATATTTTTCATGATATTTTGCATCATCGATTAGAATACATATAATTGTATGAGCGATATTTTTAAATTATTTAAATACACTATTTGGCAAAAAATTGGACTTGTAATCTTTTTTTCAAAATGTTCTCCTTTAGTTACATATACTTCTATTTTAATAATATTTTGCCTGTCTATAGCTCAGACCTCTGTACAGAGGCTGAACTATGATTTTTGAAAAATTTACATTATTTTCAGAGTTACAACGCATTGAAATAATTTTATCGCCTTTTTTTTTCTTAAAATTGCTCCTCTCTGTTGTCGTAAAATATGGATAAAACCACTTCTAAGTTATATATTTCAAAAATTCTAGTTGAGCCTCTGAAGAGAGGTCTGAGCTAATGACAGGCAAAATATTATTATAATAGAAACATTTTTCACAAAAAGAGAACATTTTGAAAAAAATTATTCTAAGTTAATTTTTTGGCCAAATTATTGTATTTAAATAATTCTTTCTGTCAAAATGTCCTTAAAACAGCTATATACATGTATTCTAATCTAGGGGACACTAAATATCATGAAAATTATCCATTTATGCGCTTTTGCAAAATCACGGTTCCGAACGTAGTCGGATACCTTAAAACATCTTTGAATAAATCAACAATTAACTCGAATCCTTCCTCAAATGAATAGAATTGACTGTTAAATAGCCATGAGAATGAAATCAAAAACGTTCATTATTCATTTTTAAATAAAAGAGAGTGCGGGGTAACATTACTTCTGTTTCATTTCTAAGTAAATTCTTTTTGAAGAAAATTTTACATTATTTTGCTACGACAAACAATACCATTTTCATAAAAGTCTTTTCAAGAAACCATTTCTAAGACTCTCCACAAATACTGAATTCATTTCAACTCCCGTATAATAACTCTTTTATTATCCTGCGAAGGCACAATACAGCCTCCGTCGATTGTGGCAACTGAAATTCGGTAAGCAATGCGTAAGGAATAAAGCAATTAACCTGAGTCACAAATAGCAGCCTACCATCCGCATTACGGATAGTGAAGCTGTGCTCCAACTGCTCTTAATTATGATGTAATTAAATGCGGACCTCTTTGGACGACACTCCCAAATGTTACCCATAACTTTGTTTCCTGTGTTTAGGCTGGATTGTAAGGAATAATGTATTTGTAGCAATGATGACATCTCCCCAAAGGGATTTGAATGAAGTGGAGTTCTATTTCGAGAATAAAAGGAAGGGGACTTGAAATAAATAGGAGTAAATTAAAGTAAATCTTTCGGAATTCCTTGGAGGAATTGAATATCTATTCCTGGAATATATCAGAAGTAATTGCAGATTGTTAAATAACATTGACTTTGGGACTTTGATGTTTCCATTACTGTATCGAAATTTATCTGTTAAGGTATCCGACTACATGCGGAACCGTGATTTTGCAAAAGCGTATTAATGGATAACATTTATGATATTTAGTGTCACTTAGATTAGAAAATGTAAATAAAATTGTTTTAAGAATAGTATTACAATAAAAAATTATTTAAGTACAATATTTTGACAAAAAATGAACCATTCTCAAAATATTCTCCTTTTGGGAAAAGTTTTTTTATTATAATAATATTTTGCCTGTACATGAGTGTTTCTAAAAATTTCAATATTCGCGCCTCATTATTCAATCATTATTTTCATCGCACCCCCCTCCATACAATAACAATGTATTGAATTCAATAATACTATATCTTGACGCTAAAGCTACAATGCGACTTTAACCTCTTATGTGCCATCGACGTATATAAAAGTCTCGCTAAGCCAACGTATTAATTTTCTGGGGGTATATATACGTCTTTTTGCAGTACGATCTTTTCTGTGCACTTCTATCCATAAAATTATACCGAAGGCTTTGGAATGCAATAAAAGGACCTTGACAGTGTTTGAGAAGGATTTACTAATTTCAGAAGATTTGCTTATTTATTCTTTTTCTAATCCCTCTCCCCAAAAACCTCAAAATACGCGCTTCTACGTGGAAGACGGTGGCATTTGGGAGAGAATCGCGTAACTGCAGCTAAGGAATTAATTATAAACCGTACAAATTATCAAGATAAGTGTTAATACAAGCCCCTGTGGTGTCACTGGTAATTTTCAAATTTGTTCTTCCTATTGTATTTTTAAATTAAAAATAAAATACATTGTACAGTACTGATACATTTATAAGTGTATTATATCAGTGTAAATGTGTATTTTATATTTTATTATATCATAAAGTAATTTGTTTGTTTACTTTCAGTAAATTAATAACTTTTTAATAAGCTTTTGTTTTTGACTTTTCAATATGCTCGCGCCCCCCTCGTAGAGTTATCAGACCCCAAGGCGGCGTACCCCACAATTTAAGAAGCGCTGCTGTATATAGCTCAGACCTCTGTACAGAGGCTTAACTAGAATTTTTGAAATATATAACTTAGAAGTGGGTTTATCCAGGTTTTACGACAACAGAGGGGAGAAATTTTAAGAAAAAAACGCCGATAATTATTTCAATGTATTGTAACTCTGAAAATGATGTGAATTTTTCAAAAAAAAAAATAGTTCAGACTCTCTGGAGAAGACATTACTTTATACAAACAAAATATTATTATATTAGAAGCATTTTTTATAAAAGGAGAACATTTTGAAAAAGTTATTCTAAATTAATTTTTTTGCCAAAATATTGCATTTAAATAATTTTTTTTTGTCCAAATGTCCTTAAAACAATTTTATACATGTATTATAATCTATGTGATCATGAAAATTATCCATTTATACGCTTTTAAAATCACGGTTCCGAACGTAGTCGGATACCTTAAGGGTAGCTAATCGGTAAGTTTAATTCTGAATTTTGAATGTATGTATTCTGAACTTCTCATAGTACAAAATTCTTCCATGACAGACTAAATTTACAAGCACTATTTTTTTGTGGATTAATATTTATTTAATAACTTAATTGATATTTAAGTACCATTCACTTTATTCTATATTTATTATTCTTGAATTGATATATATGTGTGCACACAAAAAGAAGATAAATTCTTAATGAACTAAATTTATGTGGCATCATAATCATATGATTAATGACAGCTACGTGTTTCTAACCAATCACTTCAAAAACTCATGTGACGTCATAGGCGTATGATAAACGCAAACTTGTGTTCAAGCTAATCAGTTCATGTGCTTCCTTGTTACCATATTTTGCTCTTTCCAGAAACTTTACCTTAAAAAGTAAATATTTGTCATCAATAATAACTCACAAAGGTATACAAAATGCATTTTATTTAAAAACGCATGTATAAAATAAGATTTCTTTTAAATCTGTTTGAGAAATTTTTTTTTAATAACATTTTAATAATTTAACCTAACTTTGAAATTTGAAATATTATCTTTTTTACGAATTGTTTTACAACTACAATGAGTTAAACGTCTGTTTTGAATTCAATGGAAAACAACACGTATTTATCTTTATCACGTGACTGTCAGAAATTGATCCCATTAGTACATGCACTTTGCTGTTGCTACCTCTCGTTCTCTCATACGAGGAATGAGAGCTGCATATAATTTTTTGACTTATATCACTTACAATTGCACACACAAAAAAGGCTACGTATATATTTCATTGAAAAAAATGTAAATTTTAGGAGAATTAAAATCTTACAAACTTTTGATGGAATTTTTTTTTCAAAATATAGTTTGGACAAAAATTAAGCCCCGGGATTCGGGGACATGAAGAAACACTGGAATTTCGGGTTGCTGGAGCTGCAAACCCTACTATTGGCAACAATTTGATCTATTTAAGATGCATTAATTTTATTATTAATTTTAATAGTAGTTCATCAAAGTATTTCACAGTATCAACTTTTTAAAATTTTCCTTCTGTCTAAGCCTGACGACGTGCATTTATAACTCCTCACTCATGACAGTCTACCAGAAAATGAGAGCTTCACAGATAGGAAATACTTCCCGCATGATCGTTAGGATTCCTAAATACGAGCACCAGTCTATGCCTCCGAAATCTCCATTTGTCTACTCACAAGGTTATGGCTGGAACGCATTGGAATACTTCGTGTATTATTATTATTTCGTTTAAATATGAATACTTATTTTTCATGAAAAATCAAAGGTGATATTAGCGAAATGTGTGTTGCAATAATTACTTTAAATTTGGAAATTCACTTTACTATCATACAGACTTGATACGAATTTATCATTAAACAAATTTAAATATTCTCGAACAGATGAGAACGTGACAAGTATCTACGCGAAAGGAAAATTTTAAGACTTAATTTTGGAGGAATTCAGGAAAAAGGTACGTGGCGGGGAAGATCACATTTCGAGGTCTATCAATCCTATAAAGAATCTGGCATTGTTAACTTCATCAAAATACAACGAATTAAATGGGCAGGTGCTATTGTCAGACTGGACGAAGACCGCACCACTAAAAAATGTCTTCAATGCCCAACTAATTGGCACACGAAGAAAGGGCAGGCAAAACCTTATCTTAGATGGATTGATGTCTTAGAAAAATCATAGTTTTGAGACCTCAGAACTGGAGAATACTAGCAGGAAGAAGGCTAGCCTGGAAAAGGTTTCTACTTGAGAAGTTCGCCCACCCTGCGCTGTCGAGCCACTGAGGTAGGAAGGAAATTTCAAAACTAACATGAAAAGTAACGCATGTTAAAACCACACTATTGCAAAATTTCTATTTTTTATTTATTTCGGGAATTATCTTGAATAATTTTTAGGAAAACGCTTTATGAGTACTTCATACACAGTTACTTGCCAACTATAAAGATACAGCCAAAGAAACATTATTTGATATTTCGTGTCATTTTAATCACGCAAAAAGTAATGTCGTAAATTTAATTTCAAGCAAGAATCCATAAAAAAAAATACACAATTTTTATTTTTTATTTTTATGTAGCTTCTTTCCAACACTTTTCCATCAAATGAGAGATTCTTATTTTCCCAATGCCCCGTCTGTACTATTTTTATCTACAGAAATCTAATCAAATAAATGTGTAACATTCTAACGCCACCATAAAGAAGCATTAGTTTTTTTTTTTAAGTTACGATTCACGGTAATCTCCTGACATTATTATCGGTACTAACTCAAACGGCTACTGTTGCTTTTCTTTTTCATGTAATCCTCGAGTAATTCAGTTTCGATGGATTTCAAAGCGTATTAACTTGGTGCAAATCCTTTTTTCCTGAATTTCATTGCATTGAGTGGGTGGTTAAGCGTTTTTGTAATCCGTTTTTGTGTTCCAAGCGTTTTAGTTGTAATAATGATAATATAATTCACTTTTTCTCTCCCTTTAAGAGTAAAGTCTGGCAATTGTTTCTTTAATTTATATATATATATATATATATATATATATATATATATATATATATATATATATATATATATATATATATATACTACTACATATACGAGGGCAACTCGGAAACTCCAAATCGCTGTAAAAAAACAAACCAGGGCAGAGAAGAAAAACAATTATTCACAAAACAAAGATACAATTCTCCTCTATTTTTCAACATAGTCTCTCCCATTATTCAAGTACTTGTCGTACTTTTTTACCAATTTACGAATTCCTTCTGTATAAAAAGCAGCCGCCTGCGATTTAAACCAATGTGTCACAGCGTCCTAATCATCAGCGAAAGGCTGTCACCTAATTCAATTCTCCAATGCAGTGAAAAATGGTTATCAGAAGGAGCCAAGTCTGGGCTGCAGGGAGGATGTTGAAACACATCCTATTTGACTTTGCGCAAAAGCTCTCGTGTTCTTACAGCAGAGTGAGGTCGTGTGTTTTTGTGCACTACCCCAAAACTCAGTTGGCCGCGACGTTGGTTCTGGATGGCTCTTTTCAGTTTCTTCAACGTACGACAGTAAACTTTGGAATTTATTGTTTTACCATGTCATGAATTCGATGAACAAGATTCCTTGAGCATCCCAAAAGACGGTAACCATCAGCTTCCTCACTAACAAAGCTTGACGGGCTTTCCTCAATCGGGTTGGAGAACAGGTATGACCCCAGGCCATAGACTGTTGTTTTGTCCTAAAGTTTCATCATCAGTCACTATTCCGTTCAAAAAGTTCTCCCCATCCGTATGGTACCGGGGAAGAAATTTCTAAGGCAGCACCCATTCGACTGGTTATATGGATCTCCGTGAGAATTTTCGGTGACCATTGAGCACAGAACTTCTAGTAGACCAGAGGTCCAGGGACTGTCTCATACAGAACTGTCCGAGAAATGTTTGGAAAGTGTTCTAAAAGCTGGGAGATTGTACTATTACGAAACAAACGAATTTCTGTGTTGTTGTTGCTCATGCCACCTATCTGACATAGTCAGATCGAGGCCCACGAAATTAATCGTGGCAATGGGCTAGAGGGACGTCTTTTTAGGCCTTTTTGAGCACCATACAGGTGACAGTACGATTTAGCTCGGAGAAATTCCCGGAAGGAACGTAGATGGTGGACCACCTATCTCCCCCCTCCTGGATGCATGGAACTGAATTGGAGGGAAAATTTTTGTTCCCTGCACTCGTGATTCAGCCCACAAGACTTTCGGACCCCTTATTTAACGGGGAAAGTACTCAGTGTACTCCGCTCGAACTTCTTTTGTTTTTTTGGGGAAAACAGTAAAAACTACAGACGGACTTACACTCCGGGATTCCTCATTGAAATTTGTTCTACCCTTCTTGAAAAAGCGTATCCCTTGACGCACTACACCTTCACTCCTAATATTTGGCACAATTCACGTCGGGACAATTTTTTTTGGGAAACAATGTCATCACTCTGCGCACCTCACATTTCGTGGGTTTTCTTGGAGGCACACATTTTGTCACGTTTAAAATAGAAATTCTGGGCCTTCCCTCTCACTCGCCTTTTAAACAATGAAACAGAATTGCTCGTGCACCATTGAAACGTCCAACCTACTTCCGGGCCATGAAACACGGGGTTTTTTCCAATTGCCCTATATATATATTAAATTTTAATATATATATGTAATAATTCCCCCCTAGCATCCCCTTTTTTCCTTTCTAAAAATTTTAAACAAGTTTTAATTCTTTGGTTAAAAAAACCTTTAATTTATTCTAATCCAGTATAAAAATCCCCCCCATTTTAAACAATCAGGCTCTATTATAAAATAGTCACGCGGATTTTTCCCTCCGTATAAAAAGCAAAACCCTTTTTGTTCTCCCCTTTTTCTTTTGAGTTCGTCTTGTGAAATCCCTGCTGCTTTTCACTTTTGTTATTTTGTCTGTTTGGTGTTCTTATAAATATCTGTGAAATACAACTTTAATTTCCACCTCGTTATGTGTGTGAGAATAAACAAGATGAAATTTAATTCTGAAGATGTTTTTTGTAAACCCTTTGGGGAACAAATAACAAAAGGGCCAAGGTTCTTACACACACACACACACACACAAAAATATATATATATATATTTTTATATATATATATATATATTATAATATAAAAAATTTAAAAAAAAAATAAAAATATATATAATACAAAATAAAATTAAATTACAACAAACAAATTAATAAAAATTTTTACTAAAATATAATATTAATCTAAAATTTATTAATAACATTATAAATCTTATATAATTTTAAAAATTTAATAATAAAAAATAAATATATAATAAAATATATTTTTGTTTTTTTGTGTGTGTGTGTGTGTTTGTGTGTGTCGGTAATACTTCCCTTCAATTTCTTTAAAGAAATATTTTATTCT
Source organism: Trichonephila inaurata madagascariensis (assembly GCA_019973955.1). Lineage (NCBI taxonomy): Eukaryota > Metazoa > Arthropoda > Arachnida > Araneae > Nephilidae > Trichonephila > Trichonephila inaurata. The sequence goes on from BMAV01000444.1 coordinate 34,964, forward strand.
ATAAGGGCCAACCTTCGGACTCTCGGAGTAAACTAGCTTACCCACATAACGGGATAATATAACCGTATCTCTTGAAAATGAACAGCTTGGTGTTTTAAAAAAGATTGCATGGGAATTTATCGAACGACATCTTTCCACCAATCATAGGCCTCATCCACTGAAATCATATACATTCTAAGACTTCCTGTTGCCGCTTCATATAAAAAGCCCCGGAATAATGGAAAAGCTCACTTTTGTCTTCGTCATAATGTAACACGCACGTGTCTTATTTGCGCTTTTCATTTCCATATATCGTATGTCATATTTGTGTTTCTCATGCCCATATTTGGTTTGTCTTATTTGTGCTTTGTGATGTCCATATCTATGTTTGTGTGTTCCTACATGTACAAAAAACTGGATTACTCATCAAAAATAAACTGCCTCGTCAATACAATCAATATTGCATCAATTATCTAAAATATGATCATCGTTGCATTAACCATTAGCAATGGGGGAATCTACTCCCGAGAGGAGTTGCAGGGCATTATAGACAGAAGTTCTAGTTTTTAACTAATTGGCTTTTGATATTTTCCAAACATGTTTCTTTTGTTCAATAGAGATTCATTAAAGGGCATTATAGAAATTGTGCCCCAAGAGTTTGGGTAGCGTTATCGACATAAATGTCTCGTTTAAAACTGGCAAACATGTTTCTTTTGTTCAATAGAGATTCATTAAGAACGGGTTATGCAGAAATTGTGCCCCAAGAGCGATTGCGCTAGCGTTATCGACATAAAATGTCTCGTTTTTTAAAAACTGGCAAACATGTTTCTTTTGTTGAGTAGAGTTCTGCTAAAACCGGTTTTGAGGAAATGGCTGGTAAAGGGGTTTTTGGGGGGGACACAACTGTGTCATAGATAAATATACTATCTTTTCAGAAAATCAACTCATGTTCTTTTTTAATTATGAGGTGGGGCTATAAGGGTTTTTAATATATTTTATATCTTAATAGTAGGGTTCAATACTATTCAGGGCTAGAACGAACGAGATCGGTCATGGCATGGAGAAGTATTTGTTTATATCAGATTGGTGGATAATTGGAGGTGTAAAGTGATACGACACAAATTAGCATTCGTAAAATATATCATAAAATCAAATAATATTTAGGTAGAAAAGTGATCTTCAATCTATCTATTTAACACACCGTTTAAAATAAGCGAGTGTGTCTGGCACAGTCCTGCCACTTACGTAACTCTTTTTCAAAGATATCTCAACACCTTGAAATGGCCAAATTTGGTCAAAAACCATACTTTTTGATTTGTATTCAATTCAAGAAAGCTATCTTTTGTCTTTACAAAACATACTTTCTTTTGTTTCTATGTTACCCAGAGGCTAAATTACAATCAATTTTGAAAAATTAGAAAAACCGGAAGTGGGTGTTTAATCTACCGGAAGTGGACATTCAATTTGTTCAAAAATTGTCATGCCGAGTCTGATATTTCTAAATATTATGAATACATATTTATATATTTTTCCAGAGAATGTACAAAAATATTTCTTAGTGTGTTAATATTTTTTTAAGTTATGGCCTGTTATTTAAATAATGGTTTCATAAAGAATATAAAGCTCTCAAATAGCTGAATTATGCAGCATTAAGGTATCCGACTACCTAAAATCATGATTTTTTTTTTAAAAATTGATAATTTTTATGATTTTATTTTATAGGCCCTTTTATTAGCTTTATAAAAATACAAGTTTTTATTTTCCACTCACTAAAACAAAGACTACAAGTATTTTGGAAAAATCAGATGAATCCCTTTACATGAGATATCAAATTTTAAAATGCATTTTACTCGAAATGTGGTTTTTTTTTTAAAATCTCAAACGTGTTCAGCAATTTCTCAAAGAGTTTTTAAAATAATTTGCGGAAATTTTTTGTGTATGTTTTGCATAACAGTAGAAATGTTTTAACCTTCAAATTTATCAATCACTATTTTAGTACAAAGTTTACAGTTCTTTATGCGAATATAATCACTGTCTTTTTAAGCAATTTCATATTATCACTAAGATAAAGTGCTCTAGTTTTTATAAAAATTAAAATATCTCTTAACCTGAAGGTCTTTTCAAAAAGGAACCCCAAAAAGTAATTAAAATCAAAAAAAATTGAAATTTTCTCATTTTTATTTTATTTAGGCCCCGTTTAAGTAATTGTTTATCAATTTTTACCCATTTTTTCACATTTTTATAGTAATAATTTGTTTTTCTCTTCTCAAATTTAGTCTTTTTTGTCTTTCTTAAAATGTACTAAAAATCACAAAAAAATCTCCATAGTTCAATTTTTTTAAAAAATGGTTTTAAGTATCGGATGAAGGTATCCGACACGTTAAACCTGATTTTTAAAAAAGGATAAATGGATCATTTTTATGATATTTGGGTTTCCAGATTAGACTACATGTATAAAATTGTTTTAAGGAGATTTTGACAAAACAATTTTTTAAGTACAATATTTCGGAAAAAAAAGAATTTTTTTTTTTTCCAAATGTTCTCCTTTTGTGAAAAATGCTTCATTATAAAAATTTTTTGCCTGTATATTAGGCAGACCTCTGTACAGAGGCTCAACTAAATTTTTGAAATATATAATTAAAATTGGGTTTTTATCCTATTTTACGACAAAAAGGGGGGGAAATTTTAAGAAAAAAAAAATTTTTATTTAAATTGGGGGGGGAACTCTGAAAATAATGAATTTTTTTAAAATTCTATTTGAGCCTCTGAAAAGGGGGTCTGAGCTATAAAAGAAAAATATTATTATAATAAAAAATTTTAACAAAAGAAACTTTTGGGAAAAAAAATTATTCAAAGTTAAAAAAATTTTATTTAAAAAAATTTTTTTTCAAAATGCCCTAAAACTTTTATAATTTAATCTAGGTGACACAAATACCAAAATTTTCCTTTTATCCAAAATAAAGGTTCTTTTAATATTCTATTTACTCACTTATGAAAAGACACATTTCTTATAATCTTTCTCATCGTTCAAAATTTTTAATTTTTAAAAAAAATTTTAAAAATTTATATATTCTCTAGATAAATACATCTAATTTGGTTTAGTAATTCTTTGACAGATCTAAGTGTTTTACTTTTTTCTCTAATTGCTTTGAAATTTTTCAAAAATATTGCTAAAATTTCACTTATAATTTATATTTTTTTAAAATTTAGATATTTTTAAAAAAAATTTCTCTTTGTTAAATATAAGTATTTGTTGGTAATGATTTTTAAAAAAACATTTGCAATATTTTAGTGGGTAATTTTTAAAAAAAAACAACACTCCAAACGTATTCGGAAACCTGAAATTTTTGTTATATTTGTGATTTTTATTTAATATATTATGGGTAAGATTTAATTTTAAAGATGTATTTTTTTTAAATTTTTTGTTTTGTTGTTGTTGCTACTGTTCCTTTCTGACGTAGTCACATTGAGGCCCCCACGAAATTCATCGTGGGAAGAGGCTAGATCTACGCCTGTTTTTGGCCGTAACTTTGAGCACCATATAGGTGACAGTACGATTTTGCTCGATTCCACTCCAATTTTGAGGGAGAACACCCTGGGGATGGTCAGGGGCCTTCCACCGCTCTTCCCCTGCCACCAACCTCACGAGGGGACTAGCAGGTAGACGGCTATTTAGAGTACCTTCATGCCGTCAAAGGTACTATACATTTACAAACATTCATGTCTTCTCCGGGATTCGAAACCAGGCCTTACGGTACAGCAGTCAGCGTCGCTAACCACTATACCGGCAAATGCTCCCATATGAAAAAGTAGAGCCACGTTAAATCTGGCGAATGGGGTGGCCTTCAGACTGGACCACCAGGCTCAATCCATGACACTCCAAAAGTAACATCCAGGTAATTGCGAACTTCCATAATGAAATGGGTTGGCGCACTATCTTGCTGAAACCACATTTGATTGAGAACACCAATCGGAATACTTTTTATTCATTCACTCAAGTTCAAATATATTTTTCTTAAAATTGTAATAGATGACACTTGATGTTAAAGCAGTTTTTCCAAAGATTAATGCATTAATTAAATTTTATTTTTAAATTTTAAATTTATTCTGAGTTATTTCTGATGAAGTTAGAATTAGCTGGAACAGATAGCACCAGTAAATTTTTCTAACGAATTTTTTCTTGGCTTCAAATACATTTTTTTAAACTTGAAGTGGATGACACTTGATGTTAAAGCAGCTTTTTCAAATAGCATTTCATTAATTAAATTTAATTAACTAGAATAAAATTTTTCTTTGTTGACCTTAGTAGGAATTGACCTTATTTTTTTTCGATATTACTTGTTTAACTAATTACCACATCATTAAATGAGCATATAGGGAGAAACCCGCACAGAAAAATGACGAATGTAAACTTACAGATATTATTGAAATAGTCTTGATTTCAGGGTTAATTTTTTTTTTTTGCTCTCTTTTAAATTTAGAGCTTTAATATAGTCTTAAAGGTAGAACTTGTAAAGTAAAGAACTACTGGTCACTTGTTTCTGATTAAATACTTAGATTGTTCTTTTTTTAATCTAATAAAAATTAAAATATTTTTTTGACTTAATCCATTTTTTTGTATATATAATGGAATTTTATAACATTTTTTTGGTACTTAGGTGTTATACAGTCCACCAATTTTGTCAAATTGAAAGACGTCGCCAAATGATGCCACATACAGCCAAAAGAGGAAACATTCTTGTGTATTTTCGATTATAATAATACTAACGAGGATAGTACTGGGCAGCATTTTTGAATTAGCGATGGCTTTTCGCTTAGCGAAATTGGTCGATGGTAAGGAGGGTGGTCTCGAAATTATGGAACAAACCTTAAGGGTAGGCACAGGATATTGTAACAATCATTTATTGCATAGGAATGTATAGTCGCAAGTAACGCGGTGAGGCATGAACAAAAAAAAAAAAAAACGAAAGGAAAGACAAATTGCTGATTGAAAGCGTCGTTGACTTCTGTAATGTTTACAATAACTGTATATAACAATTCAGCACATGAGCTATGAAGTCCATCTACAGCGCATATTCCTGTATCACCTTCTTTGAGTCGGAGAAAATAGTCTGCCGGGTTCAAAGCTTGTACTCACTGTAAATAGAAGAGGTGTAAGCGATTTTCTTTTAAATTAAAAACTGAAAAATAGTAACACACAAAAATACTAGTCCAACAGCATATATAGAAAGAAAAATCATTCGTTGTCCTGAAATACAACGGATAGCTCTTTGGATTTCTCATCCAAAGGTCGTTGGTTTGAATTCCACCTGAGATAGTCAAATTTCTGTGGATGTGATTTCTTTTTAACTATACTATTTTATTAGCATAGTTATAAACTTAATTAATGAATAAATAGTAACAAAAGAAGTCCGACACCCTATATAGAAAGGAAAATAAAAAATTGCTTTCTATTTTGTCATTTAATAGTGTGATTCCATCATATGTATATACATATTTATATTAATTGTAACTATTTAATAAAAAGTAACTCAAATAAAATTTTATTTTGTTGACTTAAGGTATTCGACTAAGTTCGGAACCGTGATTTTGTAAAAGTGTATAAATGGATAATATTTATGATATTTACTGTCACTTAGATTAGGAAAAAAATATAAAATTGTTTTGAGAATAGTATTACAATAAAAAATTATTTAAGTACAACATTTTGACAAAAAAAGAACATAAAATGACCCATTTTCAAAATATTCTCCTTTTGGGAAAAGTTTCTATTTTAATAATATTTTACCTGTATATAGCTCAGACCTCTGTACAGAGGCTCAATTAGAATTTTTGAAATATATATAACTTAGAAGTGCATTTATACATATTTTACTACAACAGAGGGGAGAAATTTTAAGAAAAAATGGCGATAATTATTTCAATGGGGGATAACTCTGAAAATAATGTGAATTCTTCAAACACCCTGGTTGAGACTTTCTGGAGAAGTCTTTACCTAATCTAAGCGAAATATTATTATTATAGAAGCATTTTTTATAAAAAGAGAACTTTCTGAATAAAGGTTATTCTAAGTTAATTTTTTGCCAAAATATTGTACTTAAATATTTTTTTTTTGTCAAAATGTCCTAAAAACAATTTTATGCATGTACTCTAATATTTGTCACTAAATATCATGAAATTTATCCATTTATGTTCTTTCTTAAGACCACGGTTCAGAACGCAGTCGGATACCTTAAGTAGGATATAACACATTTTTATATATTACTTGTTTCCTGCTTAATATATATTGAAAAAAAATAGTAGAACTGCTAAGGTTTTACAATTTCAGCCTTGAGTATGAGCACTTGTATAAACTGAGTCCCTGCTTTCCTGTTGACAGGAGATAACCCCTCTCCCTAGTATTTTACAAAAATATGAATTAGTATAAAAATTATTTTTATCAACTGTAAAAAGTAAAGCTTTTGACAACCGCTATATTAAACGTTAATTATTTACCTCAAACGAATTGAGTCAGAACCAAAAATACATTAGTCGCAAATAACGATTAAGCTCTTCTTGAAACCGCACCATTTCACGATAACGAATCCTTCAGATGTCACCGAATCCAATTATAGGCTTACTCCAGACCTCTGAGCATAAATATTCTTGAATAAGAGTGCCTCTTTTCTGGATATTAAAGTAGCATACTTAGCGATTCCGAAATCCCTTTTAAGTTCGCGACATTAAGCAAACATTTTAATGATCATGTTGCATAAACAAATGTGAATCTCGTTGAGTAAGACAAGTGTGTTATATTGCTTTGACTTACTTAGAAGTAGAATTTATTTTAGTGAGTCTACCGTATATTTCTGTGTATAAACCGAGAATGTTCCGAATTTTTTTTTCTTTAGTTAAGTTATGCCGGTTGGTTTGTATACGAGAAAAAACGTAGCTTAGGAAAAATGGTTTATTTAAAATTTTCCATTATCAACACGCAAGAGGTTTTAATTTTTTAACTTTTTGGGTGCTCTGAATAGAATTTTTATTTGAAAAGAAAATAAAAACTTCGCATAAATCTTAGGACGTCTTCATTTATCGTTGTATAAAAATTTGTTTCACCCCCTCATTGTCGAAACAAAAAAATAAAAAAAAAATGACGCAGAAAGAATGATTTGCACAGATAGAATACAGTGACAAAAATTATTATAGCTTTAGATATGGTTACAATAAATAAAAATATCGTCGTTGACGTCTGACGTTTTACTTCACAGTAATTACATTAGAAAACATTCCACACATTTTGCCTACTTGGCAACAATTTCTCAATTTATGGCAATAGGAATTTTATTTTAACTCGGCTTAAATAAAGGTTTTGAATTTTGGGTAAATATTTGAAAAACAAAACGCAATTTCGATTTTTACAAACATCGGTATTTATTCGGAAATTTACGGAAATTACAAATGCAACAAAATTTAGTTATAATTTATTTACTGCCGAAGGAAGAACATGATTTTTGTTTTCGAATTTGGTTTATCAACTGGGCGATATACTTTTTTTCACAGAAAAAATTAATTTTACATATAATCTTTTATATACGATTCTTTTTTTCTTGATAATCTTGTATATTCAGTTGTTTTCTTTTTCTAAATTTAATTAATTAATAAATATTAAACTATTCATAAGTACATGATATGAAAATACATGAGACTTTTTTTAGAAAATATGGTTTCACATGTTCACATATAAAGAGTTTTGCTAGTTACCACCAATTTTAATTTTTCATAGTATGAAAAATATCTTTTAAATAAATTTTTACTATCACACATGTAAGAATTTATAAGAAAAATTACTTTTTCTATCGCATATTCACGTTATTTTTTACTGTCGGCAAACTTCTTTCGTATTTGGATTGAATTAATTACTAGAAGGCTGAGTTAATATTTTTAAGCAAAGAAGATTAGAAAATTTTTAAAATACACATTTATACTTATACGTTTGACGAGAGGAAGGATAATAGTTAATTTAAGAATTATCTTACTGACTCCATTTGGATATCAAATTGTCAATTATTTAACCCGGGAGCGGTCACATGGGGCACATAGTCACTCCAGGCTCACAAAATCTTTAATTCTGGGAAAACTGTTTATTTGTTACCAATGATCTTGACAGTATCCTCCTATATAACAGTCTTCATGGGAACTGAAATGTATCTGTCATATATCTCCCTCTTTTTTATGAGTGGCAAACGTTTTTTTTACAATTTTAAGAGGACTTGGCACCCTTTGAACAACTTTCTTTATTTATGTATTTAAAACTTATTTTTAAGCATTTTATATAATGTTTCAATTCAAGAAAATGACACGAGATGAATTTTTTCAAATATTATTCACACAATTTTAAAAATTTAAATTTTTTGAAGAAAATTTGGAAAATTTTAAAATTTTCCTCCTTTTGTAATTATTAATTTTTTTACCTGAATTTTTTTGCAATATTCTTATGGATGTTCTAATTAATTTTAGGGATCGATTTTGAAATAACAATTCATTTTCGATAAAAGAAATAAATAAAATGTTGATATGCATGCTAAAAATGAACGAAAAAGCCAATATCTCTTACATTTTAATTTTTTTAAAAAAAGTATTCGGTTTAGAGCAAAATGGATCCCTAATTTTATTGCATGTTTTATTTATAACATGCAGGAAAAAAAAGGAAGTGATGGTAAATAATTGTGGAAGAAGTAGCATTTTGATTCCACTAATGTTTCGAAAAACACTAACTGAGAAAAACCACTTTAAGAGGACACATTACCCTAAAAATGACGATTTTAACGAATTTTTTTTATTGCCTTATTTTAGTTGTGTGACTTTTTTAAATATGTGTATAAAATTTGGTAGCTCTAGCTGCATTATTTTGCGAGTTATTTAACTTTTTTTGACAGTATGTCGAAGCGAAACCGAAACTAAAAGATGTGACGTCTGCTTCTTTTACAGACGCTATCATCCTATCCTAAACAATTTCGATTGATTTACTTATACACGCGATAGCTAAAGCTTTATACTTTAATTAGAAGAGAAGTGAATTAATTCGTTTATTTTTATGCAAGGGAGAAGCGTTATTCCATTTTGCTTTGTATTATTTTTACTTATTCTAAAACCATTAGTATCAAAACAAAAGGCTTTTTTCAAAGCCAATTATATAATCAATTCATTTCCTTATAATTTTAAATATTCGTTTGAATATCTTTTTATTAATAAGTAAACTTTAATTCATCATGCCTAGACGAAAGCAATCCAGTCTTGTTAGTAAACAAAAAGCTAAGAAGAGATGGTGCAGTCATGAAACTGATGTTTTCACAGCAACGGTAAAACTTCTATTTCCTCAGCATTACCAGAAAGAAATATGAGATACCAAACTTTAGAAGACAGCTGCTTGAACAATTTAAATTGTAATGAAAATTCTGAAGTCTCATTAGTGCTAATGGATGGCACAATTTTTAAAAAGGACTTTTAAAAACTTATTGTGTGATTT
>BMAV01000445.1:0-13487 GCA_019973955.1 Trichonephila inaurata madagascariensis
TCGAATGCCTTTTGTGCTTCATTAGACCAGACAAATTTTTAAATTTTCGTTTAAGATTATAAAGTGGTCAAAAAAGATCCGCATTTTTTTAATAAATTTCGCGTACCAGGGGGACATACCAAAAATTTGGGACACCTTTTTTTTGAGTTAGGGGGGGTTTCCCATCTTAAAAAGCTCTAACCTTTGTCTCATCCGTTTTAATTCCTTCTTTACTAATAATTAACCCTAAATATTTCAATTCACCCACCAAATTTCATTTTCCTTATTTAATGTCAATCCTGCATCCTTTTAAAACGAAAAATTTCCCTTTTAAATGTTCAACATGGTGAAATGATGGAGATGAGTTTATCACATCATCCATATACACTTTCCCAAAATTTTCCCTATCACCGGTTTTAGGATTATGTAAATTTCCCTTTTTGAAAATTACCCTGATAAACCGAATGGCATCCGCTTGAAAGCATAAGTGCCATTTTTTACTACAAAGGGTCTTAACAATATCATGGGGTTTACTGCCATTTAAAAGTACCCACTTTTTGATAAAGAGATGACATTATTGTTGTATATGGGATGTTCGTTAATAAATCATCTATTAACGGAAAAAGGGTTTTCGGATACTTTGTGATCAATTTAATTTTCTATAGTCTACGCAAATCTATATGTTTCCCGGATTATCTGGGGTGGTAACCCATTATTTTTTTTGCATAACAAACAGGTGACGCGTATGGGGTAAATTTGGGAACAATCGTTTCCTCTTGAACTTTTTTTGTATGTGAAAATCTTTTTGTTTGCTTATCGGTCATACTATAGGCCTTAAACTACTGGTGGGTTATTTCCTGTCAATTTCATGGTATAAAACTAGTAAGACCTGGTTTGTCTGAAAAAAACCCCCTTTAAAACTACTAAAAAATTTTTGTATTTTTTGTTTTCTCCCCCCCAATTTTTGTCTTAGAAAATCTATTCAACTTTTCCCTTTAATTGGTTAAACCACCTTATTTATTTGAGAATCGGGAATTTTTCAACGTTTTTTGATAAAAATCTAATACTATCTTTTGCCCCCCTTATAAAATCAATACCAAGAATACATGGGTATTCAAAATTAACACATGAAATGCCCAAATTTCTTTCGAATTGTCTGATGCGAATTTCTTCTCGACCCCCATGGGTTTTCCCCACCCTGTGCTGTTATTACTTGCTTTTTTTTTGCTTATAAAAAATATTTTCTATATACTTCTTCCGATATAAATGTTTTATCTGCCCCGGTGTCCCATAGCGCTTTAAAAAATGTGTTTTTAAAAAAATAGGAACGGGGGGAAATTTTAGGGGTGATAAAACATATCAGAAAGCAATTGTTTCTCTTGTCGATATTTTTGGGTTGATTTTTAAACCCTTTTACAATTTTAATCGCCCCCTTTGCGTCCTATCGCCTCGACTGAAATTTTCAGCCCCTTTTTCGGTCCCCCCTTTTTAAAATTATCATTTCGCTATTTCGAAATGGTAACCCCTTTTTTGAATCTTGATCCTATTTGAAATCTATTCCCTGCCCCTATTACTTTGACGGCTATTCTCTAAAAATCATTTTACGTTATTTGGTTACGTCCCACTTCAGAATTCCTCCCGTTTTACCATTAGATCAAAATTAGGGATCCCCAGCCATTTTGACCTCGTCTTTCTATATTATCATTTTGTAACCCTTTTAATTTGAAGAATATCTCTCTTCAATTTAAAAGACTTCCAAAAAGGGACCGGTTTTTGGATTGGGACTTCCACATAATCTTGGTTTTTGGGTTTAGCGAACTAAAATAGATCCACCAACCTGCTTGGGACATTCCCAATTCAAATTTTTTTTTAATAATTTTTAAACGAAATCAGTAGGTTCCTGATTTCTTCCTGCTGGGACGCGTAAAATTGGGTTGTAGTTCTTTCTTTTTTTTGACCGCGGAAAAGCTTTTGCTAAATTTAGCCTTGAGCTGCGCAAAACCGTGGCTGTATTTTGCCAACACCGATCAAATATCGGTCCAATCTTTAGCCCTTCCCCCAGATGACTTTTTGAAACAATGACAGATTACTTGGGATTTCAAGTAACTGTATGTTATTCTCTATTGTTTCTATAAACTCTGCAATGTTCTCTGACCCTGAAAAATACATTTCAGGTAGTACCCCTCCCTTCCACCTACATTACCTAACCCAGAATTATACACGTTCGGGGATTGCGACATAGCCATCCTGTGATGACTATGTCGTTCCGGGACCCCGCGTAGGCTAGAGGTGTGGGATTATCAAAATGATGAGACATGTTGGTTCTTAATACAACTTTTTTTAAAGAATAGCTATATTACAATTCTAATTGACAACTTTTTTTAAAGTGAGAGTTAACACCAATTAAACCTTATATTCAAGTCAGATCACGCAACTAGAACTTTTTATCCTAATTATAATAAATTAACAGATTCGTCTAACTTCCTATATAATATATTACCTTTTGCAGACTCCTTCCTTCAACCTTCAGTAATATCTATAATGTAATTAAATATGCGAGGTTTCCAACTTCTTTATAATGAACTTCTATTTCTTCCAAAGCTATCGGACAGCTAACTCTTGATCTGAAAGATTCCACACTAAGCTATCTCTAAACTTGCCGCCTTATCATCAAAGCTTCTATCCTTTTAAAGTATATCTCGTTTACATATTATATTCGTTTATCTTCTTGGTATTGGGTTGGAAAGGTTTTGCCATTAATCGTGGCCGTCAAAGAACATAGGAGTTATGTTAGCAGAAGGACGCGAGAGACGTCACAAAGCTAATCGCTAGTCAAAACAATCCTCACTATTCGCTGTTTAAAATCAAACTGAATGGTTGTGGTTGTCACTCCTATTTATAGGAGTGGCAGAAACTTCCAGAAATATAATTGCTCGTGTCATCGAGCGTGCGGTTAATGCAGAGATCCCTTATTTTCTAAAAGAACGAGTTTTGACCCGTAACTGTCGAATGCGCCCTAATGGCGCAATTTGGGCCCCCAAAATGATGCCAACTTGGCTCTACAGCCCAAATTTCGCCAAGTTCTCCTTTAATCTCCATTATAACGTAAGGAGTGGCATTGCTTGTGAATAATAGAATTTTAAAATGAAATAAATATAACATAGAGTAATATAAATGCATTAAATACCCAAATAAAATTTATTTACACTGTTTACACAAACTTCGGAACACTGCCCCCTCCTCAAATACTGCACGTCCCAGGCAGTACAATCCTTGAGTAAGAGGTATCTATTTACAGGCAAACTACTCACATAATAATCAAATAAAAAGTAACAAATAAACTCAACAGCATATACAAAGCGAATAAATTTAAAATACATGAATTACAATACTAAAATAAAACTAAGGAATTAGAGAAAAGACAAATAATTTACATTATTTACAAAATAATTAATGACCATGTTTTGAACTTAAGGATCTTATTCATCTTGGCCAAGATAAGGGGCTAGCCTATTGTAATGTGTTACTTTCGGTTTTGAGTGTGGTGATTTTTGTATCCGTACCACAACGTCATTCAGTCTTTTTAGGACTGTATAAAGACCTTCCCAGTTGGTCTGCAGCTTTAGAGAGTCCTTTGCGACGTTTCGGATTCCATAACCACACTTTGTTGCCTTCATGGAAGTCGCGTCCGGTTTCTCTTGCTTCATATCGGGTCTTCATCTTCTCGGAAGTCATCCCGATTTTTTTCCTAGCCAGATGATGCATTTCCTCCATCCGTGCCTGGGGTTTCTCGATAGACTCCTCAGGTGCCAAGGGAGCATCTGGTGGCCGGCTGAACAAAAATCTGTGGGGGGGGCGAAGATCACGTCAGAGCATCTGGGATAGGGAATAGCCGGTAACGTTTCCTGTGGGCAAGCAGGAAAAGGCGAAATTTTCTTGTCCCAGTCCTGTTGATTACTGGATCCCAGGAGAGAAAGGATTAAAGGATGACCCAATTTGAACCTCTCTAAATGTCAGACTGGGATGTAATGCTATTGTCGGATTTTTTCCGATGGGGTATTTTTTCACAGTCTCTTGCAAACTGCAGAATCAAGTTTCTCCCCTTTATCAGTGCAGTTGTAAGATTACCCCGAAACGTGAGATCAGTGTTAACAGAACCTCTGTAATATCAAAGCCTCTTGGTCGGAAATAGGGGAAAACTTCAGGCCATTTGTGAATTCTATTTCCACCAGGATGTTTTTGTTGCCATCTGATGATCTCGGGGTATGGATGTCCAAAACTATTCGTTCGAAAGGCGCTCCCACTTTCCCTGCTTTAAATAATATAAACATGAAATGAAATTTATTACAAATGTTATATAAAAGGAAAAATAATATAAATAAAAAATTATAGATAATACAAATAATCTATAAAAAAAAATTTTATTATTAAACTAATTATTTTTCAATTAATATTATATAAAAAAAATTTTTTATATTTTTTAATTAAACTATTTTTTAATTTTAAAATATTTAAAAGTCATTTTACAAAAAAATTTTTTTAATTTTAAAAATAATTAAATGAATTTGAAAAAATTACCATGACCGAACCTTATCCGTTTCGTGAAAAAAGTGTTCTACCAACTATGCCACTGAGTCCCGGAAGTAATTAAAACTTAATTATATAAAAGCTAAGCCAAAGCATTCCCAAAAGGGTATTTTCTCCCCATTGACTGACCATTCCCACACAGGGGTTGAACATACCAAAGGGAACTAATATTATACCAAATTTCGTCCCCCAAAAGAATTTCCCTTGTCTGCCCTCCCCCCGTTAGTTATAAATTATAAAAATTTACATCTTTACATTTTATAGTTAAAATTTTTTTTTTACCAAATAAAATGAAACCATTTTTTTTTAAAACTCTGTGCAAGATTATATATTTAATTAACATTAAAAAAATTTAAATGTTTTCAAACTATTTATTCTATTTTTATATAATTAAAGTTTATAACATTAACTTAAGCAATCATTACTTTTTTATTTCCCTACGGTAGATGGTTACTGAGTATATAACTGTTTTCGAAATGAATTTTTTTTAAATCTAAAATCAATTTGTTGCTGGAAAAAATGGAATAATATCCTATGCAACATGAAGAAATATAGTCATTGTTATTAAAATGTTTTTTCCCCTTACCATTCTTATTAAATCGTTAAGGGGCTTAGAAAAATACTGGAAATGTAATTTTTTTTCATCAAAATATGTTTTTGTGTGTGTGTGTGTGCCATTTTCTAAGGTTACATATTTAAATCAATAAGATTCATTTGAAAGTATTTGAATTTTTTTCCCATTAAGAATACATTTTCGTAAAATAGTATCAGAAATAAGTTTTTAAATTTTTTTCAGATGCATGTCTGGTTTCCTACTTCTTTCAAAATTTATACTTTATATATTTTCTGATATATTTCACTTCCAATCAAATTTACAACTATACTTACTGAAAGAAAGCCTGAGAATATATAAAGCAATTTTTTCCCCTGAATCTGAACAAATTATTCATTGGAATGAAAAATAATTTATTACATTAAAAATTGCATATGATCGGATATCTATCGTTCATTTATTTCGTATTTATGTAGTAAATCGGAAAAAAAAAAAGAAAAAAACTCAATTTATTCAATCTTTTCAACCTCTAATAGGCTGCTCATTGGTATTTTTATCTTTAAAGAAAGTCATTTTTCCCCGGAGCTGGATCGCTCCTTAGTGCGGCGTCATATAGGCAATACCAATTGCCACAAGTAGTTTTGACGTCAGTTTCTCCCCAGGGAGACACCTGAGCTCTGATGATGCGAAGTTGTAATTAGGAGTTTAATTTTGCTAAAAAGGGGAAACCCCAGCCAGACGGACACTCAAGTAATTTTTACATGCTGCATAATCATACGACATAGACGCTGTTGATTTTCTTCATGTTGAAAACCCACCAACTTGGGTCGGGGGAGAACCAGCAACCTTAAATACAGAAGGCTAGTGACAAACCAACTTCGCCACCCGCGGTAAAATCTTGAAACAGGTATAATTTTACTACTGTAGGGAGCGTTAGTTAATGAACCCTGGCTAAGTGTCGTTGTGTCACCTATGCACGAGCGTTCCGGTGTTCTTAAATTACGGAATTATGTAGGTTTGTATAATTTTGTTTACGTTCGTCTACTAGTTTAATGTTTTTTACCTCGTTGTTAAATTAATTTAAATCAATAAGAATGATTCAGATAATTCTACTTTGCGCCTTAATTCTCACCATATAAAATAGTTAAATAAACGGAATGCATTAAAAAACTCACTAAACTAAATAGTTAAATTTAACTACTTAAGGATTTTTTTGACACTCACACACTTTAGCAACATAGTGTTTCGAATTCAAAATTGTGACATCTTCACTATCGGTAACCTTCCAAAACATTAAGAATAGATGATTCGGAAACAATTAATTTCCAATTTAAGAAAATCTATGGAAGTATAAAACAGTAACAAATAAATTTCAAAAACGATAAATAGCTTTTAATCAATCATAATCCCAAGAACTTTTCCGAAAATTCGGGGGGTGTGGCCATTGTGGACGACGAAATCAAGTACCTAAGTTAAACCCCTTGAAATGGATTTTTCCAACCCTGGTCTACCTGGGCAATTTGATATACTCGTAGTTCATGTCGTAACCGAAACACCCCGCAGCTGTTTTTTTACCGAAGCAAATTTAAAGCGGTCCGCGATGTAAAAAAGATGATTTTTTCTTGAACAGCGTTGAAAAAAAAATTCACTTACCCTTTTTTTAAGTAAAACAACAATGGGGTTTTTGGAAAATGCTATGTAAGGTTTTCTGAATTTTACCATGGTGAGATCAAAAAGGTTTACGAATGACACCCGGCGTTACAAAAAAGGCCGAAACTCCATCAAAATGATAAAATTGTTGGACGACCTTCGTTTTCCCGGGTTTTAAAAAAATTTTGCTTTGGTGTCGGGAATGTTTAAAAAATCGTCCCAAACACTTGCACAAGTCGTTTGGCTACATTTTTCTCGGGGACATTTTTTGAGGAATACATTCTTCTCGGGCCTCAGTTCTGACAGAGTGAGGGTTAAATTATCTTCTGCATGACAACGTACAAAGCCCATCGATCCCAGTTGCTAAAAAATTTCTCGCCAAAACTTGCTGTAACTTGTTTCCCCCCTTTGTTCCCAGACTCAGTCTCGTGTGTTTTTGAGATTTTTCCCAAATTTTCCATCAATGAAAAAACATTTACGGGGGCGCCTTTTTTGTGTCAATAGATGGGGGTAAAAGAAGCATCACAGGGGGTTTTTTATGGGAAGTTGTGAAAACTGGCTTCCGCTGTGCTTCCATAAGTTATACAAAACCCCAAAGTAAAAGTTTTCCCCCCCAAAGGGGACCTTTGATTGTAAAATTGCTTCGCCGTTTTGTGAACAATTCGGGGTAAAATTTTCTTGACCACACCCCCGAACTTTTGCACCCCATTGTTCCTTTGGGGCCCCTTTTTGAAAACTTTTTTTAGCAAAAAAGGTTTTGAAAATCTTATCAGATATATTTGATGATGATATGGGGGTATACAAATCATTATTGTTTTTTTAAATTACGATTTTTTACCATTTTAATAAATGAAATAATTTTAATGTTTTATTTCTTTAACCATATTGATGAATTTAAAATTCGCTCCCTTTTTTTTTCTCCCCTTTTTTAAAACCACCCGACAATGGCCCAACCCTCTTGGATATTTATTATATTATCAGTTTAACCCCAAAATTATAGATTTTAAAAATAGTCGGCTTAAATTATAAAACCAAAAAACCCTTGAATAAAGAAAAAAAACAATATTTTTTTTCATAAAAGCCAAAAGGGGTAATTAAAAAAATAAATATTTAATGTATTTTAAAATTTTTAAACATCAAATTTAAAAAAAAAGCTAAAACAAAATGTACAGTGTTTGGAAAGACCTGACCCAATAGCTTTATTTTTGAAATAATAATTAAGCGGGGAAACAGGTGCGCAGTTTTTTTTCCATAAAATTTTGAATCTTGCATGTGAGATAACTCTCAACTCATGTCAGTTATCACAAAATTTAAAAAAAATTCCTAGTTTTTTTGTTGAAAAACCCCGTACCGGATGGTTCTTCTTCAAGGCAAATAATAAAAAAGATTTGATTTAAAAAGGGAAATATTTCGTCATGTAATCTTTTTTTGTAAATATGAGCCCAGATGTTTTTTTTTTTGTTCATTTCAAACTATCTCGGGGTAAAATTTTTTTTGCTTCCTCAAAAGTTTAATATTCCGCCCCAATATTCAATCATAATTTTCATCCCCCCCCTCCCTCATACAAAACAACTACTGAATTCAAAATACTAAACTTTGACCCTAAAATTACGATACGACTTTTTACCTCTTGCCCCCCCCCGTGTATATAAAAATTCCCCAGCGTTTTTTTTTTTCCCGACGTATGTATACGTCTTTCCGAAATACGATCTTTTTTTGTGGACTGCTATCCTAAATTTATTCCGAAGACTTTTTGGGAAATTTTTAAAAGGATCTCCTCAATTTTTGCGAAAAAATTTTTTTTTTCCAATTAAATTTTTTGCTTCTTTATATCTTCCCCTTTTTCCCCAAAACATTCATACCCCGTGCCTACGGGGGGGAAAACGGTTGGGATTTGGGAAGGGAAATTTGAAACTTTTGATCGGGAGTCACACACAAAAAAGGTTTTTAAATTTTAAACCGTACAAAAAATTATCAAAATAGGTTTAATTTTTTTTTTAAATTTTACAAAATGACAAGACCCAAGGGGCACTGATAATTAATAAGCTTATTTTTAACTTAGTATAGTTAAATAAAAATTATAAAACACATTGTGTAGCACTGATATATTTATAAATTTTAAATATCAGTGGGGAAAAAGTTAAAAAATTTTTATTCTGTCAGATTGTATTATATTTGTTTACTTTCAGTAAATTAATAATTTTTTTAAAATAATCTTTTGTTCTCGACTTTTTAATATGCTCGCACCCCTTGTAGAGTTTTCCCCGGCCCCGGGGCTCCCCGGTTTGGGAAAAGCTGGTTTTTTAGATTAAGCTATTTTTTATTTTGCCTTTTACTTGAACTTCACGAATGATATGCTTTAAGGGTTTGAAAAAATTTCATCCCCCAAAAGGGGAAAAGGGTGGGGTTTTAATGTTTTTTCCTGAAGCTTTTCGAAAAAATAATTTGCAAGTTTCTGAAGTTTCTAATATTCTAGAAGCCCATTTAATTAAATCATTTTATTCTATATTCTGAAATGTATTTGGGGATGAATCTTGAAAATATTGATATTTCTGTAAATTTTTTATGCTCTTTTTAATAATTAGTAAGTCAGCTTTATAATTTTACATTAAAATTTGAAGAAAGAGTTGCCCTATTATAAAAATTAAATATTCTTTATAGCACTTCTCCCTAAAATTTATTTTGAAGTTGTTGAATTTTTAACAGATGTAAAAAGTAATAAAAGTTGCCACAATGTTTATTCATAAATGTTACAAATGTTTTAATTTTTTGAATAAAAAATTTTAAAATAAAAACCGCTTTATTTTTAATTTCCTTTCCTTTTTTATTTTAAGCGACATTTTATTTTTGAAAAATTAAAACAAAAATTTTTTTAACCTTAAACCTTTTTAAATTTTTTTCCTTTTTTTTTGAAACTTTTAAAAAGCTTTTTTAACCAAAATTTCAAATTCCTTATTTTTAAAATTTTTTAATAATCCCTACTTTTTAAAATTTTTAAATTAACTTGGCTTTTTAATTTAAAAGGTTGCTTTTTAAAAATTTTTCAAAAAAAAACCATTTTAAAGGGAAACAAAAAATTTTTTAAAAAAAAAATTTTAAAAATTTTTTTTCAAAAAAAAAAAAATTTATTACTACCATTTTTTAAAACCCTTAAAATTTTTTAATAAAAAAAAAGGAGGAATTATATTTCCAGAAATGACAGCGAAATTAATGTATTCAAAGAGCTAGTGAATGCAGACATTAATACAAAGCCAATAATAATTAATCCTCTAAGTGGTCTGCACTTAAAGTCTTGCCATTCTGGAGATGCTTCAAAAATGCACCGAACATAATTTTTTGCTTTCAGGTGGGGTTCTCAAAAGCGGTTGAGCCATATTTTTAAGAATGCGGCTCGGCCGCTTTTGGGAATTTTGCTTGGAAGCAGAAAAACATCTCTGGAAGGGCGGAATTTTACGAGCAGACAGCTTGGAAGGTTAAAGTAATCTCTGGCGTAAATAGTCCTGAGTGAGTCCTGTATCAAAATTCCTTCCGGACCCTGTTTTGGAAATTTGAGCTTTATAGTGGGGCTCTACAATTTTGTACTTATACATGTCGGGACGCCTGTTGCTTAGTGGCCCTATATTATTAATACGGCTGGTTTGATAGTAATTACGCCTCTGAAAGTAATATAATTTTTAACTATCTTTTATTTCTTGTTTTGTACTTTGTTTCAATTTGTGTTGTTTATTTTTTCTTGTTTTGTACTTTGTTTCAATTTTTTTTGTTCATTTCTTGTATTGTTTCATAGTACTTAACAAAATATTCTAAAATGTAAATTAAAGATATCCGGTGGCATCCGTAACTGTGATCTTAAAAGAGCGAATATATAGATAAATATTATTTGCCCATTTAGTATTCCTGATTTACTATAGGGATATAAAATTGTTTTAAGAATATTATTACAAGAGAGGAAAAATTATTTATATGCAATTATTTGGGAAAAAAAGAAGAGAGAATGACACATACTTTCAAAACATTCTCCTTTCATAGAAAAATATTTCTAAAATAATAATACTTTGCTTATACATAGCTAAGACAGAATTTGAATTTTTGAAAAGATTTCATTGTTTTCTCAGAGTCACTCTTAATCAAGTAATAAGTGGCATTACTTGCAAACTTTCTCTCCTACGGTGCATTAAAATATGAATAAATCCATTTCTAATTTATATACTTCCAAATCTTTGTTCAGGTTTTATACAAAAGTTACATATTTACAAAAGCAATATTAATTATAGGAACAATTTTCGTAAGAGGAGAATATTTTGAAAAAAAGTCATTCATTTTTTACCAAAAACTATATTTAAATAAACATCATAATAATATTCTTACAAATAATTTTATATATATATTCTAATTCAATTGACTATAGACCTCAAAAAAAAATTTTCTTTTATCTGCTTTTACAAAATCATGGTTTTGAACTTAGTCGGATTCCTTTTGAATGATCACTATTTTAAATAAAAATTTATCATTTCAGATATTATATCTAATAAAATATATCTCTTCTACTTTCTTTCAATTAAAAACATGATTTTCCATCCCTTAAGTAATTATATCTCTCTCACTAATTTCCTAGAATTCTGAACTATCTAGTCCATTTTTGTGTTCAACAATACGTATTCACTGAGCTCAGATAATTACAAACGTAGATTAAAATACCTGACATTTGATTTCATGAATACATCAAGTAATACGGCATGAGCTTAACTGTCTGGTGTGAATTTGTATCTCCCCAACAAATCCCCGTCCTCCCCTCCACTGCTTCAAAAGCCCGCACCTAAAATCGAGAGTCCTTTTCGATCAAACCAGAGAAGCCTGTCCTATCCGCTTGTTCACCGATTCAGGTTGTTTGCCTTTAAATGACATCAGAGGAGCTTAGTTCATCTGTGTATCGCTGTTTCCAAACTATTACGATGAATTATCTGTTAAACGCGCGCAGTACACTAATATTATGGTGGAGAATTGAAGATAAGATAGGAAGAGTACAAGTTTTCAAATAATCTTGCTTTATATGATGTAGATAAATCTAGATTAATATTCAGATAGATTGCAGAGAATAACGTAGCATTTATGTACCATATATATTTATTTAGATTTTAGTAAGTAAAACTATATTTAAATTATTTGCTTAGTTTTTCTTGTAATGTATTTGGTATATTGATACCATTTAACGATTTGTAAGTTTTTTGTACTTTTCAGTAAAACCTGTTACCTTTTGTTCAGTACATGTTGTCTCAGAATGAATTGTATGGAAATCGAAACCCAAGAACAGGGATGAGAGGTGAGGGCGTGATAGATAATAACAAGTAATATAAAAAATTTTTTAAGTCAATTACTATTTAGATCAACAAGAAAAATTTTAGTTTAGCTACTTTTTATTAATAGTTTCAATTAATATAAATGTGTCAGAATCACAACATTAAATGGTAATTATTTTTTATTGATTATCATTAAAGTATCGCATTGTCATATAAAACAATCGTATATATAAAATTTTAGTTCTGAATGCTTTAAAACGTGAGAAAAAACCTTTTCAAGTTTTTTACACAAGTCCCCAGAAATGATGCCAACGTGGCTGTATTTCTAATTCTTTAAATAATTAGTTTTAATCAATTAATTCTTATTATTTATAGTTAAATTATTGTATTGTCATCGAAAATAATCGTGTACATAAAATTTCTGCTCAATTGAGCGCTTTACAATGTACTTTTTTAACGATTGAAAATTACACCAAGATAAATAAATAAATATAGTGTGATTTAATAGTAGGAATTGAAAAAAATATATCCAGTTCTTAGGTTATCACGTCAACATACTTGGGATTTCAACCGCACTATTTTTTTAATTAGAAATCTGTGAAAAACGTGTCTGGCGAAAACCGACTCTAAACGAGAATATCGGGAGAATAAAGACAAAAAATCCCTTTTTTAGGAATATTAGCATTATAGATATAAATCTGGCCGACGCATTTCATTTTTTGAATAGTTTCGCTGTGAAAAAGTTGGACGGAAATAAACACTAAGGAGAGGGAAGTGACGTAATAGATAAAAAGAAATCCCGTTTTCGATCTGTTAGATCAGTGGTTTTCAAACTGTGTTACACTGAATCCTGGGGTTCAATAAGATATAGCCAGGAGTTCCATAAGTCAAAATATAAAATCGAAAAGAAAATTATAAATATGAAAACAAATTGGTTTTGCACATTCTCTAACAAGTTTTTATAACCATAAGAGTAATTAAAAGTCATACCAGTAATTAAAACTGAAAATTTTATTCACAGATAATAACTTTTTTAAAAAAATTTTAAGTTTTTATTACATATAAATATGATATAAAAGAGTTCTAAAATGTTTTTTTCTTTATATGTACTACATACTAGAATATGAGTATTCTATATTTTTCTATCACGGGTACCACGGAATATAATTTCTCGTTAGTACAACGATTTTCTCAAGTAAATATTTTTTAAGGTATCCGACTACGTTCGGAACTGTTATTTTGCAAAAGCATATAAGTGGATAATATTTATGATATTTAGTGTCACTAAGATTAGAAAATGTATATGAAATTGTTTTAAAATTGTATTACAATGAAAAATTATTTAAGTAAACTATTTTGACAAAAATAAACATATAGAATGACCCATTTTCAAAATATTCTCCTTTTGTGAAAAATGCTTC
>BMAV01000447.1:8289-40011 GCA_019973955.1 Trichonephila inaurata madagascariensis
TCTATCGGTTCTAGAATATTTTGCTTTTTGTTTGTGCTTTTTTTTTTTATGAAAGAGAGAGACATCTAAATAAACGCACCATTTAATTTCGACTCGTGATTCGGAAATTTTGTTTTTTGTGTGTGTGAACGGATATGAAGAATTACATAAGCGTGATTTATGTTTTTAAGATAAATTAGCGAAACCAGCGGAGCAAGACTTCATTTAAATTTCGAAAACAATTATTACTTATGCTTACTTATACTTACAATTATTACTATTTTCTTTATTTTTCTTCAAATAAATTAAAATATTTTAGTTACTTCCCATCCCCCCATTATTTAAATAAATATTTTCTGCAATTTCGATTTCACATAATAAAGTTTGTTCAATGTATTTTCTAATTGAATAATATTCTTCGACATCTTTTATTTATTTTTTTTGCAATGGAACTGCGGATTGGTATTCCTACAATTGCAGACCTAGCACATCCCCAGGAGTTGTTATCACTTTTTAGTGCGGCACCGTAAGGCGATACCAATTGCCGCAAGTAATTCAAACAAAGTCGGTTCGCTATCAAACAAAGTCGGTTGTAAGCTTCATGCAAAGACCATATAGCTACCATGCAGGGGCGTACCTATAGCCGTATCAATGATACGGGGCTCCCCAATTGAGGTGCCCCAACACATACAAAAAAAATCGTAAAATGTTATCAATAAGTCTTGTTAACAAAGCTCCCATTTACATTTATAAAAACGTATGTCACCGGCTTCAAACGGTTAAAATCTTTCCATGAACTCTACATTTTCGTTTCCACGATTAGAAATTTTTAAAAGCAGGTATCGTTTCACCTAAAATAACTCGGTTCGGAAGTAAAAACTCGGCAAGGAGTCTAAAAAAATTTCTATTCAAAGTGGTTTGTCAGAAAAATCATTTGTGTGAAATAAAGTACAGAGATAACATTTAGAATAGGAAAAATTCATTCGAAATGTTATTTTCTTGTAAAAGGCAACATCTATTCGTCTGTTGACTGACTAGATAAATGTTGCACTGAGACATAGCTGTCCTGCGATAACTATGTCTTTGGGGATCCGCGTAAGCTAGAGGTGTGGGATTATCTAAAAGATGAGACATTTTGTGATTCTTAACACAACTTTTATTAAGAATAACTTAAATTACTTAATTCTAAATAACAACTTTCTTTAAGTGAGAATAAGCCACAAATTAAACTAAATATTCAAGTCAGATCGCACGACTAGATCACTTATCTTAATTATATTTAAATATCTGCCTAATCTAACTTCCTATACAAAATATTACCTTTTATTGAGTAATCCTCCTTCCTTAATTGAAGACTCTCCTGTTCGGCTATTTGTAGATAAGAACACTTAGACTTTATTAATCTTTCTTATACTTAATATTATTAATGACGATGAGCGTATCCTTCTTCCTTGGTTGTAGGTCGTCTAACACTTGTTCCGAACAGTTCCACACTAAGATATCTCTAGGCTTGCCGTCCCATCTCACCAAACCCTCTATCCTTTTAAAGTATATCCCATTTGCATTTTCGTCCTGTTTCTCTTCTTGGTATTGGGTTGGAAAAGTTTTGCCATTAATCGTGGCCGTCAAAGAACTTAGGAGTTATGTTAGAAGAAGAACGCGAGAGACGTCACAGCACTTAAAAATCATGCGAAGGCTTGGCCCTTAGTCGAAGACAGCACGCCTGCTATTTTTGACTATTTCGGTCGCAACTGTAACAGCTGAAAGAAATTTTCTTAAGTTAAAAATTACCTTAGAGCTTCCATTGGACAAAATCGGTTATCAGATTAAGCAATATTCAGTATGTCGCAGGAAAACGATGAAAATAAGACTTTCATCGAATCACTAGGGGAGATGATCAATTCACGCAAGATGTTTAAATAACGTCTCTTAGATGTCATTTCCCTCATGTGAGAAAGTGATTTGATCAAATCCCCGAACTGTTTCAGTGAAATGAGGAAATGAACTATTCAGGTTTTGCATTGGCAAAATGCTGTCCTAGGGGGGAGACACCTGGAGGGTCGAGTCCTTGTACTTCGTAACAATACAGGTAGTACTATCGATCCCCTAAATATCAACCCCATATCTTTAAAAAAATGGCCGACTTGTTCATTTCATCATTTCACTAAAACAGTTCGGGGATTTGATCAAACCACTTACATAAGGGAAATGACCTCAAAGAGACGTTATTTTAACATCTTGCGTGAGTTGATCATCTCCCTTAGAGATTCGATGAAAGTCCTAATTTCATCGTTTTTCTGCGACAAGAACATGAAAAACTGAAATGCTCTTCTACTATAAATGTTATTATAAATGCGTTTTACGAAGGAAAAAAAAAGAGAAAATTTTTAATAATTATAATTTTTAAGTTTTTTTTTTTATTACGAATGTATGTGTACTTATTTTGACATTTTCGGATAAGTTTCTAGATGCCATCATATTTTTTATCTTCTAAAAAAGGGCCCTCAAGGAATTTTAATACAGATCCAACTCAGGACTAGCTACACGCAAATACTATCATAGACACCTTCATGCGTAGCCTCGCGCGCGTCCATAAAGATAACTCTCTTTTAAAACACACACAATAAAATATATTTTCTCCAAGCATTATAGACATTTTAAGGGGAGTTGGAAACCTCTCTCTCTATATATAGTGACAATATTCAATTGGCTGTTTTCGATGTGCCTTTTCTCAAACTCTGTTATATATACACGCTTGAAATTTTTCATGCGATTAAAGTACACCTTCTCATGATACTGAAAGGAGCTTTTAACTAATTTTGAAATTTAATAATTTATGAAATATTTTATCAAACATTGCGAAATTTGGCCCATTTTTCACATAAAAAATTTGTAAAAAGAAAAGTTTTGAGCTTTTTTACTAAAAGCTAATTTCAGTACGTATTAGCCATCATTATAAATGTATCATAAGAAATGTACATACTTGTGAACAGTAGTTTCTCAGAAAAGGTATGTCGAGCATCAAAATTTACATTTTGAAATAAATTGATTTTAATGTATACAGTGAGACTTCTAATCAGCTAGGAAATAAAAAAAATAAAAGGCTTAATTTACAATAAAACAAACATGTTTTGGTTTATATATATCAGACGTTCAACTATTCCAGCAAAAACAAGGACTTTGTTTACATTTTTTGCCATTCAAATGGACGCAACCCAGTTTCAATGATTATTTAAAAATAGGTTTTAAGGGCTTCTAATTACTCCAGAGGTTAAAATAAGGTATTTTTAGCAAGGTTAAAATCTCAATTTGAAAATGTAAAAATCTCAAATTGCCAAAAAAATATAATTTTAGCTTTCCAACACTCCTTAAGACGTTTTATTAAGCGGCTTGTTCAAGGTGCTACAATCTTTATTAGTCAGATCGTCCATGAAATATGGATTTGAGTATTTTTAAATATGATTTGTGTATAATTCTAAAATCTTTATTTATTATTCTCTTTTTTTATCTTGTTATGTGATGGGTGAAATATCAATGAATCCAATTTCATCGTGACAATTCGAATAGTTCTCATGATATTGTACATTTTGTGCTTGTTGCGCAAATATTAAACGCATTTTTCGTACCTAGAACGCGAGTGCATTAAAAATATTAATTTTCTGTGATAATATCTCACAACATATTATGACACATAATTTATTATTTTACTACATTTTGTATTCAGATTAGTTATATATTATAATAGAAGGCGTTGCATATTTTTAATTTTTACAAATACAGTCGAATCTACATATTACGAACCTCTATATTGCAAATTTTTCTATATAGCGAAATTTTTCCTAGAACCAGGAACATTTCACGATTTTCTTCGTAAAATAACCTCCCAATAGCGATTATATTGCCCTATTTTTAAAGCATTTCCGGACATTTCAAGTTATTCTCTCTTTTAACTCATTTTATGATGGTCATAAATCATGAACTGGTTTTATTAGGTGTCTAACTCTCCGAGAATAATAGAATTCTGGGCGATTCATCCAAGAAGTGCAACATTTAGCCCCCTCTGTCCAGTTCACTGGAAGCCTTTTCGATATCCCTTTTCACCCTCAGGGGAGTTGTCTCGTGTCCCCTTGGCTATGAACTAATCTCTGTTCATTTGTAGTGTTGATTAGTCGTACTGGTAATTTCATTTGTTGCGGCTCGCAAATGTCATAACTTAAATGTTTGAGCATCAAAGAAAAAAATTTAAATCTTCAGAAAGTGGATAAAGCCGTCAAGAAATTTTCTTTGCAGTTTTTCTTTCTTTCTTATTTTTTTATAGGTAAGATATATAAAATAAATATATATTAATTTGCAAAAAGGTGTGAATAATTACCTTTTTTTTAATATATAGTGTTTTTTAGTTAAAAATTTGTTTCGTGTGGTTTATAAAGAAAATTGAAAGATGAACCTCTTAAACAAATTTTCCATATAATGAACTTTTTTTTTTCGGGATTTAGCGACTTCGTTATATAGAGGTCCGACTGTAGTTTCTTCACCTGTTTTATTGCAGCAGATCAATAATCATTATTGCGCTAGATAACTTAGGTACTAGATGGCCCACTGAGTAGCCACATGACTAGTTAATGGTGATTTTATTCAAATGAGATCGTGACCTAGAGCGTCATATTTAATTTCTTGTAGAAAATAATTCGTTTTATTTTAAAAGAAACGCGTAATTTGTGCAAATTTCCTATGTGTATAATTGTAAAATATAAGATAGTCAGTATTTATATACAAAATATGACACAAAAAAAAACGAGACTAAATGTGTAACTTGAAAAAAGAGTAGAGTTGGTAACAACTGTTTGGATGACGTCTTCCCACATATGTGTGGGACCCATATGTGTCCCATATGTGAATGGGATGTGTCATCCCACATACGTCCTTCCCTATCCATATGACTTTTTTCCTCTTAATCGATCACGCTAGCTGGGAGAGCTACGTCATTGAGTGCACGTGATATTGCATTCTGCCAGAAAAATGCCAAATTAACACGAAGTTTCTTGTGAAACTTAAGAAATCAGCTACGAAAATATTTCAAATATTAACGAAGGCTTATGGAGTTCAAATTTTGTCTTGTGTACATGTGTGTATGAATGATATAAAAGGTTTTCAGGGGGAAGGGTCAGTGTGGGAGATGATGAACCTGCTGGGCACCCAGGGTCAGAGATTACAGACCAAAACATCGCCAAAATTCGTGATATGAGTGGGTTTCCAATCACATCAGTGGTAAGAGAGTTAATCAACACTACTACATTGAAGTACTAAAAAGACTTCGTGAAAAAATTAGAAAAAAAAGGCCAGAATTGGGGAGTGAAGGATGGCTGTTGCACCAAGACAATGTATTCGCTCATACGGCCCTGTCTATCAAGCAGTTTCTGACCAGCAAAAACAGTACTGTGATGGGGCATCCTCCTTATTCACCTGATTTGGCCCCATGCGACTTTTTTTTTTATTTTTTACAGTTAAATCTTGCTTAAAGAGAACCCATTTTACCTCATTTAAAGATGTTCAGGCAAAAACGGAGAATCTCCTAAAGGGCCTTCCAAAACCCTCGTTCGAGAATTGTTACCAGCAATGACATCCCCGAATGCAGAAGTGTGTGAATGCCGAAGGGAACTACTTTGATGGTGGTATTGTCACGGAGAACTGATTCTGTAAGTACAATGATTTATTGGACCAGTCGTGTGTGTGTGTGTGTCACACCGCGTATGCATGCATTTCCAAAGTCAGGTTACGATTCAAAGTCAATAATATTGTTTTTTGAATTACGTTAGTATTAATATCAACCAGAACCGCATAATTGATGTATTGTGCATTCCAGCGTATAACGCACATATGTACTCCAATTTTTGATTTTTAGATATATTCACCGTATAACGAGCACCCCTTTTTCACGAAGAAATCTGAAACATTCATGTTCAAGGCTCTTAACTTTTGGAGTAATTAATTCGAAGTATTATACCAGGCTTTTGAAAACAACGGTATACTTCTAGAATTAAAACCCTAAAGAGCAATAAAGAGGGGCTAGAAAGTACATGGATGAAAAAACATTTGCAAAAGGAGGTCAAATGCGACATGCCAGTCTATTAGAAACGGTGTGTGAGTGGATAATATAAAAGCATGAAATGATATTAAGCCTGACGTAGCTAAAAAGTCTTTTAAAAAAAATGTAGTATATCTAGCAATCTAGATGGAATGGAAGAGGACTACTTATTTATGGATCAGAGTAACAGTGATGGTAAAGAAGAATCAGAAAGAAATGATGTGCCTGAAGATATAATGGAAGATGAGAATGACAAATTCTCTTTTGATTCTATAATGAAAATTCATAAAGTATGTCTTTCTTCAAATAAACTAAAACTAGTTTGATATCAAGGGACATGGCACCAAGCACCGCTTGGCGCGAAAAAGGAATCATGCTAAGCAGTGCTGGTTGTTGCTCGAATGGAATCCAAGATGGCGGCCTAGCGGTAATTTAATAATACACAATAATTTAAAAGAATTGTTTGGAAATACATTGAGATGTGTATTTCAAATGAAGGATATAGGAAGAGATTGAGAATAACCAAGATCAGTCAATAAATAATGAATATCCATATATATAATAAAAAGTAACATGTACTAATAATAGGATTATATGCAGTATATAATAATCTCTGATAATATAATTTAATAGTAATCATATATAATATTCATATAAGATTTAATAATAATTAATTAAAAAAATAATCATGTAATATAATTTAATAGTAATTATAAAAAAGAATAATCATCGTATTGTAATAAAATAAAAATAATGCATAAGAATACTCGTATTACATAATAATTATAAATAAATAACATAATATGCAATAATATTAATATTTATAAATAAATATGAAAAGCAATTATAAATAACGAATATTATATAATTATTACATATAGTAATAATTGCATTTTTATTTTACATTATTAATAAAATAATTACAAAATATATATTAAAATTAATAATGAAGATCAATTCCAAAGTACTGAAAACTTGCAATATTCTACAAACTGCAAGTTCCTTCAACAAATTCAATCGAACAAGGAACGTTCAAAAAAAGCATTTTTAAAACGTAAAATAATGCGAAAATAAACGATTTGTAGTGATAATTAAAAGTGCAACACTCATTCTTTAAAAAAAATATCCTATTACTCACTCATATTAGAAATATTCATATTCGAAAATAGCACAAAATAGATCAATTACACTGAAAATGGTTAAATTTTTTTTTAAAAAAATCGAATTAAAATCGTCTGAAATTAATAGGGTTACCGCGGGGGAAAAAACCAATAAAAGTTATTTCTAATATACGCTATCCCCATGGCAACCACGATTCCAGACGATAAAAATATCAAGGTAACCATATTGTAACGTTATCGCCCATCTTGGCGAACATAAATAACAACTTGGCGCGTGCCCCGTGATATAAACCAGCACCAATATACGTATTTACATGTGTATGTAGAAATCTAATTTATTTAATGCTGATCTTTTCTATATTTTTATGGCTACCATTTTTATATCCGGCGTATAAAACGCGCACCTGTAAATTCCGATCTTACTTTTTGCTTTAAAAATGTACATTGTATGCTGGAATATGTGCATGGAATATGTAACATTACTCAGTGTTGTTACCGTAAGATAAAAAATAAAAAAATGAAATATATTTTGTACGAAAAAATTCCTTGAAGTTATTTCATTCCATTCCTATTTTGATTTGTGAGAGGTTGTTTTTATTAATGAAAGTACTCGAAAAAGACAAATGTTGATTGACAAAAGACTCATGGGCGTTGGGAACTGCGATTGAAAGTACCCAAGTTTAGATTATTACTTTGGCTTACTATTTTATCGATGGAAACGGGGGAAAGCCACGTAGTTAGAAGAATCAATATTTGAGCCAAAAAAAGCAGCAATTTCGAAAAACTTTTCCTTTTATTTTATCATTATTATTCTACTTATGGCAAAGAAGCAAAGTTACTTGTCTTCTATTTTCTTGGACAATGGTTCTTATTTTTAGAATTAATTTATATAATAATTTGTTTCGGGTTTAACTCGTATACAGTTAAGGAGTATGATAAACTATGCTACTCTCTGTAGGATATAGAAGGCAGAGAATATAACATTAATGTTGGAGTACTCTAATGCAGTAAAATACGCTTAGCGCGAAAACGCCTAAGACGAAATATTGGTTAACACGAAATAATACAATGGTCCCGACAAACTACTAGGTATTTACATGCATTTTTCAATTCCTACTATTAGCTCACATTCTCTATTTATTTATTTATCTTGGTGGAATTTTCAATCGTTAATAAAATACATTTTAAAAGCGGTCAATTGAGCTGAAATTTAATATACATGATTATTTTGGATGACAATACAATAATTTAATTTTAATTAATAAAAATTAATTGATTAAAACGAATTATTTAAAGAATTACAAATACAGCCAAGTTGGCATCATTTTTGGCGACTAGTGTCAAAACTTGAAAAGGATTTTTTTCACACGTTTTAAAGCATTCAGTTGACCTGAAATTTTATAGACACGATTGTTTGGGATGACAATACGATACTTTAATAAAATTTAATTACCACTTAATGTTGTGATTCTGTCCTATGCATATACATAGTTATATTAATTGTAACTATTTAATAAAAAGTAGCTAAAATAAAATTTTTCTTTGTTGATCTAAGTAGGAATTGACTTAAAAATTTTTTTTTATATTACTTGTTTTTGCTATTAACACGAAACGAAAATCACTTACTACGAAAATATTTCTCTTCTGGGTATGAACAAAATACGGAAAACACCAGCCACGCAGGCGAGATTTAAGAGGGTTTGAAATGAAAGGTGGTTTCACATGTTTCATCGAAAGGAGGCAAACTTGGCTTTGAAATACCCTCGAAATAAGCTACTTGCATCCTTCACCCCTACAAGCGTAACACAAAAGTATCTCATCAGTCCACAAGTTGACTTTGGAATTCAGTGACGAGTACATGTCAGTGTGAGTAAAATTCATTGAATTAGGTTCACGCTATTTTTTTTTTTCCTTCAATTTCAGAAGAATTTTTTTACGATTACAACGGCAAAAGACCTCTGGAGGAAAGCAAACTTCTATTTCGCTTAAAATGGAAATGGAGTTTCTTAAAGCTGTTGATGAAAAATGTAAAGATTTTTGTATTGCTACATTTCGAATAAAATTTCATTAAATTCTAGTGGATGTTTTGTTTCATTGATTTTTATTAAATACGTTCTTGTATACTCTAATAATTTTGTTGAATATATATGTGTGTGTGTGTTTGCAGTATCCTTCAACACGAAGAAATATTTCAGTCCCCGCAGTTTCGTTTTAAACGATTTTAACTGTATTTGGAAATATTATTCTGAATTCGAGTGCTATTTGACAAACGAAGACAGCTTTAAACCCCTTGACTCTGAAACATTTAAGCAGAATTTTTTTTGTTTTTTTATATTAATTTCATGTTTAGAAATCAGCTTTCCCCGGAAACCACAGGGTGAAACTCGTTTCTAAATGTTAAGTAATCTTATTAAATAATACCTCAAGGCCAAAATTTAATATCCTTAAAGCACTTAATAGTGATATCAGTTTTGTCCAGATGCGCGTGAGTTGCGTAGATTACATATAAAATCGATTTCAAGGATTTACATTATAATCGATAAAGTAAACCGATCATAGTATTCAGGCCGAGAGTTCGTACGAGTTAAGACATCGTTTTGAATTCTAATTCTACTGATAAGAGCAGCGAGATGAAATTCCTATTTAAACCTGCATTGTGACAGCCGCAGTCGCGATTGGCCCTACTTCCACCGCGCGACGCCTGTCATTACTTATATTTTATGCCACTGTCTATAATATTTTACGCTAAACTTTTCACTTTTTACCCTAAAATTTTTAAACACTTAAAAATCAGGATTTTAACTTCCATTTGCGTGGGATTATCCCCTCTCTTTTGCCCGCCTAGATGTAGGGGAAGGAATCCCCAAACATATTCAAAATAAACATTTATTGATCCCAAATTGAACACTTTGACATCCCCGCGTCCTTTCAAAAACATAATCTCTGGTTCTTTGGGCCACGATTAATGGCAAATCTTTTCCAACCCAAACCAAAAAGTGAAAGAAGGTAGATGCAAATAAGAAAACCTTTAAAAAGGATAGAAGTTTTAGTAGCGGAATGGAATTTAGAAAAATTCAGTTCAGAGAAGTAGAAGTGTTGAGGGGCGGCTTACCAGAACCCCGTAAATCTCCCCATTCAACCAAGGTACATACCATTGTACCCCCCTTGGAAAATATTTGAAGTAGTTTGGGACGTTGAGTATTCAACCAAGGTAGGAAGATTATATTCTGAACGCGAATATATTATTGAGATTGAGTTGGCGGATATATATAATTATATTGATAAGGATCTAAGGGCGATCTGTGTTAATTAAAACTACGTGTTTTGGTTTATTCTCACTTAATATAAGTTTGTTCCTATCTAAATAATTTAAATTAAATTTAATAAAACATATTAAAATTTAAAACGTCTCACTTTGGGAAACCCACCTCTAACACGCTGAAACCCCCATGGTCTATGAAGATCGACCATGTCACACACTGATTCAATTAAATTCAAAAAGAGAATGTCTCAATATAACCAATACAAGTGGAACTATAACGAGATGCACGAATTATACGAAAAAAGTTTAAATATCGACCACTTTAATCTAGGATTATTCAATTATCCCAATTAGCTTAACTTTACTTTAAGTTTAGTGACCAATCACATGTCATTCTAATTTGCACTCAAATTTTTTGGACGTCCTATCTGCTACTACTACCCTTTTTTTTTTCCGCATGTGTCTTTTTTTCGCCTGATGCCTTGGGTCGTTTAACTAGCATCGTCGGTATTTTCTTATGGCAGTTGCTTGTTTCACCTACTGCACTGTCTTATCTTTCAAAAAAAATTAATGAAACTTACTTTCGGGACGTCTCTTCTATCATCTTTATCGCCACTGTGAGAGACCATTTACCCGTTCATAGCTTATCCTTCTACTCAACAGAAACATGCCTGTAAAATTTCTAGTCAATAAATCAAAAAAATCCCCGTGCTATTAATTGATAACGACTCCACGTAACCCACGATCTAAATTTAAATCCAGATGCGATGTATTTCAACCAGCGTCATCTATGATATAAAATAAAATAGAACATTATATATAAAAATAAAATGTACTATAAACACACATCTTCAAGACTCATGGAATAAACTGAACTTTATTAATCTCTCCTCTCTACTGCACCTGAGAGGAATTTTAAACAGAAAAACTAGAATATGAAATTCTTTTCAGTCGTTGCAAATTGCTCAAATTCTGGAAATAAACGCAGATTTGCTGAAAGAAATAGTGTAATGTAGTTTCTTAGTTAACCAGCTGTTTCTACCCTTTTTTGGTTTCACGGTTTCCCAGACGAAAAGGTGCACAATATTAAGGTGACTATTTTTAAAATAAAAAGGGGAGGACAAAAAAATTTAAAAAAAAAATTATAACTTTAATGTATGAAACATTTTTTAATTTAAAAAAAATCGCTAAACCCCTTTTAATTATTTACTTTCGAGTTTTTTTCCATTGAAAAATTTTTTTTGTCGACATATCATTTTCTAATATATTAAATTTCAGACAAAAATATTTTTTTTACTGAAAACGGTGACTTAGCTAATATTTGGCATTCAATTTTTTTCTACTTGCCCAAAAAATTTTTAAACTGCTACATTAGTTCCAGGTCAGCCCGTAAATTAACAAGAAACTAAATTTTTCATATGGAATGTGTTCATTTTGAAAGGGTTTTAAAGATTTTCCATCTTTTACCAATTTCAGCATGTTGATTTTCCAATTGTTCTAATTTATTAGAATATAAATATTATTCAGTCGTCTTCTTCAAACGGCCATTTTTCCCCATTTTAAAGTATATTTTTTTTCAATAAAAAATTAACACAATTTTTTTATATTTGCCCCTTTTTTTTGAGATGAAGTCAGAAAAAACCATTAAAACTTTTTTTTCCGGGTATTTGTTTTAGGCCAGTCTTGGATATTAAATATGTTTGGTTCATTCGTAAAAATTAACAGATCGATTTTACAATATTGAAAAGGAGGACAAGTAGGAGGACACTTTTCGAGGAAGGGCAGAACCTAAAAAAAGGAGGAATTCCCGAAGAAAGGGCGGGTTTGGGCCCTTAACAATATGGCATTATCCTTTAAAAACGGATGATAAAAGGGGACCTGGTCTGCTGCAAAGACCTTTTATTTGTTTCATTGAACAAAGGGACATTTTGTGGAAAAGATGGTTCCTTTTGGGAGAAAATGCCCGGGGGATTTTACATAATCGGGAACATATCAATTTTGGCCCTCCCTAACTTTTTGATATTGGTATCAGAATGAGCGTAAGTCAGGTCAGGCCTTGTCCTGGAAGAACGAACGGTGGTTTGAGGCAGAGTCTGAGAGTGTCGTGTGCAATTCCATGTTCTTTCCAATCAGGATCGAAGACAGTTGTAGGGGCGTGAGATAGCCCGGCCCGGAAAGTTTAAAATGATAGATTGTTAAGGTGCCTGACTAGTTGCGGGAACATTTTTTTGAAATAATGCTGTGAAAGTTCATTTTTAAACTCATTTTTTGTTTGATTATAACTGAAAACTTATAAAAATAAGAAAGAAAAAAAAATTCAATATATTTTTGTAAGAAAATGGACAATTTTAGGTTAAAATTAGGCATTTTGGCGCATCGCAGCAAACACTGTAAAATAAATTATAATGCATAAGATAAAAAAATCTCTTAGAATCTTATTCAGAAAAGCGCTAACCTATACTTTGGTCTATCATCTTTGAATAATTTCAATTTATCCCAAAATTAGGAGTCAAAAAGTGCACAAAATGAAAAATTTTCAAAATTTTGCATTTATCACAAAGAAAAACAATCATAAAAAAGGTAAATATATTGTTTTTTCTTATTCTCTCTAGTGCACAGTATGCATACTATAATAATAAGCAATAATGCTAAATTTCATGCAATTATCTCAAGGACTTTTTGAGATATCATGTTTGCCATGCGATAAAATATGGAAAAATCTGTTTCGGAGAAAAACGCATTTCAAGATTTAAAATCTAAATCTTAAAAAATTATACAGCTAAAACATAACCTAAAAACTCTTTATATCAAAAGAATAAATCTTTTATAAGCCCATATCAGTATTATATATTTGTTTCAAATTCTTTTTTTTAATTTTGTTACCTATTATATAAGTCAAAAAAGCTTTTCTTAACGTCTAAATGCATAGTTTTTTTAAATACAAATTAGAGATATAAAAAGCACACTATAGAAAAACTTTATTACTTTAAGAAATAATATTTTGTATATGGAAAAACAGGTATATATTTCCACTAAGTATCTTAGAGCTTAAGAAATATGTAATATAAAATATATTAATGTGTGTTATTTTGTCCGTAAATATTCCCGAAAATTTCTTTTAAAAAATATTGCTTATCACAAAGGTTATAAGAAATTATAATGAAAAGCATATAAAGAACAGTTTTTAAAATCTCCATATGAAAACTGTTTGACTTTTTTTCCTCCTTAGTAATTTTGTTTTCTATGCAGCCTTTTTTTTCCTCCGAGAAAATTTTCTATATTCTAAGGGGTGTCCCACAAAAGTTAAAATGTGTTCCAGATCAAATTTTACAAATCCATGTACAAGATCTTAGGAAGAGAAGTATTTGCATTTCTAATTATATTTATATATATAATGATAATAAACCTGTATATCACAAATTAAAAGGAATTAACGTTAATAATGCACTTAAGCGAAATGTTTCAAGTCTCATAATTGTATCTTTAAGTAAAATACTACATAAAATGTTACTGAAAAAGGCTTTCTGAGTAAATTTCGAAACATTTATGAATAGATTTCAACCTTTTGTCACCAGCTGACTAAGTATTATTGGGATTAGGTTTGTGTCAACACATTCTCATTACTGCTAGCGCCAATGATGAAGCAAATTCCTTAGACCTCCCAGACCTTGCTTTAGGCATAATTAATTAATATTTTGTCTTTAAGAGCAGAGTTTTCTATCAATATATAAAAAGAAGTTAAATATGAAACAAAATATCGAGAAGCAAGGGCATAAGAAAATCGAAAAATGACAAAAATTTTACGAATTTACTTGCCAAATTTCACTTGAAACTAATAAATTATTTTTTAAAAAATATCACAATGTCCCGTCATCGCCGTACCTAAGTTAATGTTTTTAAAATAAATTCGATAAACACCAAAAAAGTGTAAAAAAAGTATTAAAATGCAATCACTTCCGGTTTCGATACCTAACTTCCGGTTCGTTTTTGCTGCTCTCTCTTGACATAAAAACTGTTACAACTTCGTAAATAATTGAAGTACAAACAAAAGTAAGGTATTTTTAGAAAGTAGAAAATTTAACTATATAAAATTTAAAGTAAAAAAATCGTCATTTTCATCAAAATTGACGTTTTTGCACTAGTCAGGCACCTTAAGTGAAAAGAGCAGCGAGGAAGAAGAGAAAGCGAACTCTTTTGTTTGTCTATTTTGGTGGATCTTCGACGTTAGGTGGAGATAAGGCGAAAAGAGCCTACCGACGACGATACTACAAACTATAGGATAGCTATATTTACGTGTAAGTTATGTGACAGATCTATTCGCGATCGTTCCACTAATCCTCTTGGGAAATCGTGATATGTTGATTAAATTACTATATATATAGTCGAAGTTTTCTAGCTAGAATAGAGAGTAGGAGAGGAGATAAACCCGAAATCAGGTGAGATTGTTACTGACAAGTATCATGTGACAATTGTTCACTGAGATTAAATTGATATTAAATTAAATCGGATGATAGATTAGATCCTATATAAAGTAAGGGTCGAGTTTGATAGTCTCCTAATCTTTCGTGTGTTATCGTTGTTGTTCCACTTTCGCGGTTAGCCCGAGACATTCTCTTACTGTTATTAATTGAATTTTTGTGTCGTTTTATTGTGAGCTCAATACATAGATTGATTGGATCATGGCGAGTGTTTCTTCCCTACCTCCCACATATCTAGGTGCCCAAGAAAGAGGTGTAAGCCTCTCGCAGTTATGGCCGCTATATGAATTAACTTACGCTTAAATATTGAAAAAAATAATTTTACCAAACCTGTCTGATCCATCTCACTACCTGAAATTTTATTAAATCTAGTCAGTGGCGCACACAAGGGGGGTGTCCTAGGGGTCCAGACCCCCCCCCAAAGCCCTTGATTTGTTTTCTAATTGATTATAATTCTAAGTATATAGTACGTAAAATTTAATCAAGTATTTGTTGTTAATGATTAATTTTATTAATTAATGCTAATTATTTATTTAATTACCGTTTTTCCTTCCCGAAAATCGACAAAAAAAAAGGAACATACAAGAATGGTGAACTTTCGACCCTGGACTACCCCCTTGAAAAATTCTTGTGTGCGCTACTGAATCTAGTGTCTCTACATTACAGTAGAATTGAGCAACAAGAAACAATGACATAAAACAGCGAAAAAATTAAAAAGAACCTCTTAACCTCGACTAACTAAGTACCTTAACTTAACTACTGCGCTATATTGGTACCCTCTTTTATGCCTAATCACTAGATAATTAAAATTCCTATAAGGGGAGAAATATAGCTACTTTACCATGTTACTCTGAATAAAATAAATCGTTCTTAATAGACTAGTTTCAATTACCCGTGATTCATCGCTATTTACAGCTTTCGTCAACATTGTTTGAGAAAACACCCTTTATATTGTGAAGGTCAAGGATAGACTAACCACCACATTCCATCGTGAGGCGTCGTCTTGGATAGCCGTCATAAAGTGAATGATAATGACATCCGCTTAAGAAAGTGCCCCTTTTAATGTACACGCGAACGCGCTCTCGTTCTCTCTAAGCCTATAAGGAAAGATTTGATGGTTTACTATATAAATGAAGTTTTATTTCTAAAGGAAAGGATATAACTTTACATGTTAAGTGACAACATCTACTGAACAAGTATAGACGGTCCTTAAAAATGTTTCTTTATGTTTATACTATTTTTCGGTTCGACAATAAAAACTTTTGGTACTAGGTAATGTAATTTTTATGCTTAAAATATTAGTCAATTTTCAATAAGGTCCACTGACCACAGTCACATATTTCTCATAATTTTGAGCCACGGTTGAATGACGATGCCGACACCGGTATCCAAGCAGTTATAGTCAGGAACTCGTAGCCAGCGTTGTCAAGTCTCGGGTTCGAGCCCAAATACCACCGAAATCCCGCCGTGTAGAGGGAATTGTGCTCGTTAAAACTGGAGAGGCTCAATGTCTTTCCGTTGGCGTGGTGGGAAAATTAAGAGGGGGTGCCAGCTCAGATGCCCTTGTTATTTGACCGTGGTTTAAAATTACGAGGTAGTTGCCAATGCATCTTGAGTTGCATTAGTATTGACGAATATTTAAATCAAATATTAACTGACGATGACTACATCTAAGTAGCAGTGGTTACTGAAAATTAGGATTAGAAGTGGGGGATGGGTCAGAAAGTGTGTAGAAAAAAGTATTGAGATTGTAGAGAGTAGAAAAAGGGTTGTCAGAACTGTAAAGTTTAACAGGCTCTCTCGCTAGGTTTCCCTCTTGTAAAGTAACCTGGGCTTTCTTTAATGTTACTGTAAATCTTAACTGCTAGCTTCTTATAAAAGAAACGTGATAAGGGAATGAGAAGTGATGCGTGAATCTCCGCTCCTTATTGAGACGCTCTCTGAATCGGTTAGTCACGAGCCAAAAACCGTGCCACTAGGGAT
This sequence comes from Trichonephila inaurata madagascariensis, assembly GCA_019973955.1. Classification (NCBI taxonomy): domain Eukaryota; kingdom Metazoa; phylum Arthropoda; class Arachnida; order Araneae; family Nephilidae; genus Trichonephila; species Trichonephila inaurata. The sequence continues at coordinate 25,198 of BMAV01000447.1, forward strand.
TGCAATACCGGTATACCAAGCTACCAAATACCGGTATTTTGAGCCATTTGTACAATTTTGTAATACCAGAATTCACAAGTTTAAATACTGGTTTTTCGGTATTTACTAGAATTTTTTTTAATTTGTCTCCACTATATGTTCAGGGTTCACCAACATAGCAAAATAATGTACGTTTTTTGTTTTTAAGTCTCCCTTAACGGGTGAAATTAATTGGACTGTGAATAAAAAGTTCCATCGTAAAATCAAGAGAAGTGATAAAAATGTGAATCATCCAAGGAGGCGGGGCAAAACTATCCTATTACAGCTTAGAGCGATACTGAACAAGCGCAAGATTCGTAATCTGATATTCGTATCTGTGAAAACAAAGTGGTAGTTGTGAAGAAAGTGCGTAATATTTCGATAGTTTTTAAAATGCCGAGTTTGTTATTCGCATTGTATTTTCATATCATACTTTAGGGTTCAAAATATTTTTCAGATTCATTATATAGGTAGGATATCCCATTTGTAAAAGGTTAGATCATATCCTTTACCGAGGTCGGCAATTCTAATCAAAACAGTATTCCACATCAACGCCATCTAGCGTCCCTTTTAAAACGCCGACATCAACCTTTTTCGGCAGAGGCCCACTAACACCCGTCAGGAAACGTCGTATTTTGCGCGTCAGCGCCGTTCGCACGCGCCAGGCAGTAAGTCTTAATAGCACCATAATGAGTTCTATCTAATCTCAATTGCCTTCCTTAAAGTAATGTGATCTAACTTTACTATTCTTCTGAAATATGCCTATCCAACTTTCCTATTCTTTTGAAATATTCCCCATGCAAATACTCCCCTATAATTCATAATAAATTATTTAGTTTTCAACCAGTTTCTTTCTTAAACTATGTTGTCTATTTTATTTCAAAATTAACTAATACACCCTAAAAACCCCTAGACACCACGCCAATAAAACCCCGCCGTCTGAAGAATTCCGACCTTTTGGAAGATTTCGGTTGGATTCCCACATATATATACTCATAAATAATAACTCATAATAATGAATAAGAATAACTTTAAAGAACATAAAAAATAAGCTGATTATACTCGGTTTGGTTTCATTATTTATATGATGAAAAGAATATGGTGGCACAATGTAAAAAATGCTCCATAGTTATTAAATTGAATGTAATTCTTTATATACTGCTATAATTTATAAATTACAAATTATTTTTTGTCATATTTGCACTCTCTAATAAACCTGGCAAATAAAACAATGAAACACATTTCTTTTCTTTTTTCTAAAAATTCTACTACTGGTATTAAAACCGATATCCCGGTATTAAGATCTAAAAAATACGAATACCCGTATTGAACTTTTGGTTCGATATTGCGATCCCTACGTGCCACAGTGCATGGCATTTTGTCTACAGTACCACCAAGTAATTTTTTAGTAATTGAAGGAATGAAAGAATAGATAATTAGGTCATAAGACAACAAAAGTTTTTTTAAGAAACATTTTTTATTTATAATTCCTAGTTTTTTAAGTGACTAAAGGAATTAATTTTTTCCTCAAAAATACGAAGAAACCTCCCTGCCGGTTTCACACGTAGCAACTTTGTGCCAGTCAATTCGTCTTTTGTCATCACTCCTCTATAGGAAAGGGGGGAGATAATTTCTTTCACAACAGGACACAAGGTTGACTGAAAAGGAAGTCCCCGACTCATCGGTACAATGATTGGTTTGAAGAAGCAATCAAAAGCTTTCGCCATTTTCAATACACAAGCAGCTGCGTGTGTGAAGAGCTAACTTCTACAATATCCTTTTAGTTGAGTCAACTAGTGAGGAGGAGAACGTGGTTTCGAGTTCTTGAGGAACTACTACAGCTGGGATTGCCTGCTGACCACGTGTGAAAGGCCAGGGAGATTTATATTCAAAACAAACTCCCGACTGTTTGTTCCTTTTGTTATGGGCAGCACAAGTTGACTCGTGTGAAAGCGTCCTAATTGTTACAACCAGGGTTTCGAACCGTTATTTTTTTGTTGTTCCAGTTCGACTAAATATATATATACATATTGGGTCGATTCCGGTTTTCGTTGCGACAAAAATAAACGGCTTTCGGTTCAGTTACGAATCTCAATAATTTTATTTTACGTATATTCTCATTATAAATCATCTATACTTCTAGTTCATTCAATTGAATTGAATCTGCCTTCTACAAGTAGTTTCATGCGAAAGTGAAACAGAAAAGTACTGGTGAACATCAAAACAGGAGATCCAGGAGCAATGTAGATTGTAATGATGATAATTATGTGGTTGACGTTAGAAAATATCGATAAGTTGGTTACAGTAACAAAATGACTGCAGATGTATCGAAACCGATATTTTTTCAGTTCAGTTCCGGTTCGAAGCCTTGGTCACTACGGTCCCTTGAGCATTCACTTTCAGGATTCACTCTAACGAGAATAGTCTGAACCTAACATTTAAAGGTGCATCAGCTCTTCTCTACACGGCGGGTATTTACAAGCTTCATGCCTCGATCAGCCACTCGATTTTGACATCGCAAACCATAAACTCGATGGCAAGATTCCTTGGCCACCATTGCCGCATAGCGCTTTTGCCTGAAATAGATTAAATCTGCTGATTGATTAATTGATTTTTGTTAACAGCGCACTCTGAAACAACACGAAGGTTAGTGGCGACGGACCTCGTAATTTTGAACCACCTACAAGTGACTAGGGCCTGAGCTGGCACCCCTCTCTACAAACTTCCACACTACTCCAATGGGAGAGTTTCGAAACTCGTTAGATTTCACGTGCATCAGTCCCTCTACACCAGTAATCCCCAACCTTTTTATCGACTCGGACCGGTCAACGTTTGATAATTTTATCGTGACCCGCTGAGGGGGAAAGGACACTGATTATTTATATTTTAGATTTTTTTATTTAATATTTAAATATGCTTTCAAAGTAAAATAGAGTTGCATCAAAAAATGAATATAAAGGGATTTAACGTGGAATACAAAGTGCTTTCCATGGAAAGTTGCACAAACCCGAGAGAAATACACCGCAGTAAATAAAATAGAAATATAGTTGAACCTCTATATTGCGAATTTTTCTATATCGAACTTTTTCCTGGAACTTTGAACATTTCGCGATTTTTTCGTAAAATAACCTCTCTAGCGAAGTGCATTTTCTATAGAACGAACTTTTTCTTTTGTGATTCAATTTTTGTTCTCCCTATTTTTAAAGTATTCTGAACATTTCAAATTATTCTCTCTTTTAACTCATTTTATGGTGATCACAAATCTTGAACTGGTTTTTTTTATCCTAACTCGCGGAGTCAGATAGAGTTCTAGATGTTTCATCCAAGAAGTGCAACCTTAACCCTCATTGTCCAGTTCATTAGAAACATCTACGATATCCCCTTTCACCCTCAGTGGAGTTGTCCCGTATTCCAGTGTTCTAGTTATTAAATAATGTTTGTTTAATATTCCTTGTATGCTTTAAATTAGAAAATGTCCTTAAAATTCATTAATTTTAATGTAAAATTATTTTCTTAATATTGAAAATACAGTGAATTCTTCGGCATTCTATTTTCTTGTTTTCCTTTCAGTTTTTCTTTCTTTTTTTTATAGATAAGATACATAAAATAAACAAATATTAATTTTAAAAGAAATGTGACTATTACTTTTTTAATATATAGTGTTTATGAATTTAAAATTTGTTTTATGTGGTTTATATGAAGTATATTAAAAGATGAAGCTCTATATAACTAACTTTTTTCAGGGATTTAGCGACTTCGTTATATAGAGGTTAGACTGTAATTTAATGTACCGTGGGCGTCCCGGCACCACTTCATCCGTGGACCGGTACCGGTCTGCGGCCTGGGGGTTGGAGACCACTGCTCTATACGGTGGGTCTTCATTAGCCCTAGAGCTCAAACTTAACATATGACTCGACAACCCCAGCCACGATTAGCAACCATGACCACTCGGACACCGCGGCCTCATTACTCATTAACTCCGGAGTTTAATTGGAAGGAAGTAATTAAGTAATTAATTTATTTTAACTAAGTAATTAACTGATTAAGATATTATTTTTATGGGATCTTTTAGCAACAATCGAAATTTTGCTAGATATCTGTAGCAGGATGATAACCGAAAAATAAATTGCTTGATTAAATAAACATGTCACTGAAATCAGCCCCGGATTTCATTAAAATCAAAGCATCATCATTTTTACCGTTAAATATTACTGTATTTCGAACAACTCGACATAATTAGTTAAATTATTATTCGGTTAAGCTTTCGAAAGTTCCTGGTGGTTGATCGGAATGAGTGAAATGAGTTCCAAGTTTTATTTTTTATCCTATTATGCAAATGCATTTTTTAATGCAGGATACATTTTTGTTGTGATCATTATGATATGTTTTTCTCTGCTGGTTCTCTTTAACAAAATAATACCAGATGTTGTTATTGTCATGTCATTGAAAGCAGTACATTGACTTGTTTACGATTCGAAAACGGAAAAAACATATTTCGTAATTCGTTACAATGAAAAGGAAAGGGTAAACACTCGAAACGGACAAACAGTACTTCCAAAAGTCGTGCATTTTGTGTGTGTGTGCGAAAAATAATAAACTTTTTAGGTTTTCAATAATATTTTGGGACACAGTACGATTCAGTTGAGAAAAAAATATAATTTTTTTAGTTTAAATTATTTTATATACTTTTCTATAACCTCACAAAATTTGAAAGCTCTAAACTTAAAAAACGCAGAATTATGATAGCTTTACGTTCGTTTTTATTCACATCCCTATGGCACTCATAAAAATAAAAACTTTAAAGTTACTTATCTCAGAAAGATAAAATAATTAGTTTGTCTTCATTTAAAATGTTAAGGATTTTTTTCTATAGTGCGTAATGCTTTGAATTTTTTTTTTCCCAAATTTCCCTAATAGTATTTTAAAAAAAGTTGGGATGAAAATTAATACTTTTTTTTCAAAAAAAATTGAACTCAAAATTTTAAACTTTTTTAAAATGAATTTCAAAAAGTTCTAAAAAGTATTGTTCAGATACCAATACTATCAATAACACTTTAACGATGGGTTTTATCTTTTTGTTAAAAATTAAATTAATAATGAAATTTTTAAAAATGTCCAAATTTTTTCCCCAAAATTTATTTTAAAAAAAGTCAAATCAAAAGGTTTGATGATATAAAAAATTTCCCTCCTTTAAAAATGGAAAAACATGTTAAAGTTTGCTCACTGAAAATTTGGGGATTTATATGAAAAGGGTTTTTTTTTAGAAAAGGTAAAAAAAGTAAAAAAAATATTAATTTGAGAAAGGGCTTTAAAGTAAAAATTTGTAATTTTTGATCGTTTATTTTATTTTGTACTTTCCAGAAGCATAAAATTTTTTTTTACTCTTTTATAAAAAAAAGATTTTAACTTTTTTTATTATTTTTAACTTTTGCCTTTTTGGGATTCAAGATGTTTTGTTGACTACACGAATCCTACGTGCATCTAGTTTTCTGAAGCATGACGCACAGTTATAACTCGGTTCAAAATATCAGGTATTAAGATCATTAATTTTGCTAAGTGACTCATATTTAACTGTTCAATAGCCATATTTACCCCTAATTTTAGAGTTTTTAGTTCCTCAAATGTAGATCTTAAATACGCCCATGTTTTATTAACACCCTTTTTGGGTTCGGTCTTTACATGTAAACAATTTCTTAATAACATAGGATAACCTCGATCTTTAAAAAATGGCCTCATTTAATTCATTATCGCATACAGCACGTGTGTAATGTTTATGATCAAAGAGTGCCTTTCGTTACATTCACACACACACAAATCCTATCTTTTGAAACTTGCACCAGGCATTTATACCCGCGGGACATGGTCCATGTTGAGGGCTCTCGTTTGAAAACAGATGAAAATAAACAACCCAAACAGTAATTGTCATGCTGTGTAGATTATTGATATTATTTCTAATAGCCATACTATAATATCTTTGAGTTTTTGATATTAAAATGTCGGTGAACCAGTTACGACCCTTAGGCTTATTCTATCACCAACTTCCCTGTTTCGCTTTTTAAGAGCCAAAGATGTACCGACACTTTTGGATAAGCCCAATTCAATACGAATTTTTCCACTTGAACATCACGCGCTCATCAAAAACTTATGCAAAGGGAAACACAGGTGTTTCTAGCAGAGCTCTTTTGATGTGCATCAAGGATCAAGGAGTAGCTTCATTTAAGGGGACTTTGTACCCTTTGAGCTACTTTCTTTCTTTATATATTTAAAAATTATATTTTAACATTTTATATAGTGTTTTTCTATTCCAGAAAATGATACAAGATGAAATTTTTCACATATTATTCACACAATTTTAAAAATTAAAAATTTTTTGAAGAAAATTTGGAAAATTTTAAAATTTTACTCCTTCTGTAATTATTAATTTTTGACCTGAAATTTTTTTGTAATATTCTTATGGATGTTATAAGCAACTTTAGGGATCGATTTTACAATAACTTAATTCGTTTTTGAGAAATAAAATAAAATAAAATACATGCTAAAAATCAACGAAAAAGACAATATCTCTTATATTTTAATTTTTTTTAAAAAAAAAAGTATTGCTTACAGCAAAATGGATCCCTAATTTTGTTACATGCTTTATATGAAACACACAGGAAAAAAATGGAAGTGATTGGTAAATAGTTGTGGAAGGAGTAGCATTTTGAATGCACTAATGTTTCGAAAAACACAAACTGAGAAAAACCACTTTAAAGTTTATAATTCTGAAAAATAAATTATAATAAGCTTAAATAAAATACAACTTTGAGATATTAGTTATATATTTTTCTTGAAAATAATTGCATTTTCGTACTTTTCAACCTATACATTTTTATAAATGATCAATTTTAAGAAGGTATTATATATAATTGCACAAGAAAATTCAAGAAAAATATTAAAAAAAAATTTTTTTCTGTCACGACAGAAAGTTTAGTGTTTTTCTTCACATAATATTGAAGTATTACGTTTGTATGAAAAACATATCAGGAAAAAGAACTGAAATTATCAAATTATTATAATAAAAAAAGCCGTAATTCAAAAATTTTACATGCACACATTTAACAAAGCATTATTGTATTGCCTCGAAAATATTCTGCTTTATATACTACACATTCTTTTTTTACAGTTATTATTTCTCTTCATAAAATAGATTTTCTTATCATAACGCTTTTTTTAGCCTTTTTTTCTAAAAAGGGGCGTGGCCGAATTGCCGAATTTGTTTTCAATTAAGTTTTCTTTAACTTCTAACTTTCCGACTTGCACAAATGATATATCAATCGAAAGATAATAATGCAAAGAATAAATAAAAAAACGATAGGTCGGTCAATTTGGGGGTACCACAAGTCCTCTTAAAAAATAAATAAAAATACTTCTAACTCTATCGTATTTCCTCAAATCATATATTACTTTAAACAGAATTTTTTGAACTTTTAAAAAAAACAAAAAAGTGAAGATCGATAATTTTTCGAAAATTCATATGCCGGACTTCCTTAAGTTCCTTTAACATTCGAATGATCCATACCAATTCTTTAGCCGATTCACATAGTAGCAGTGGGCACACAAGGGGAGGTCCTTCCGGACCCCTCCAAAGCCCTTGATTTTTTCCGATTGTTTTTAATTCAAGTATATAATACGTAAAATTTAATTAAATATTTGTTATTAATGATTAATTTTATTAATTAATGCTAATTATTTATTCAATAATTAGTTTTTCACTGTGTTTTGTTCCTGAAAATCGACAAAATCAAAAGAATGGTGAACTTTCAACCCCGGACCCCACCCCTTGAAAAATTCCTGTGTGAGCTACTGCATAGTAGTGATACATATTCAACTTCCATTGCGGACTTCCAACACCTTCCCTGATCACCGCATAGCCTGGATCTTGATCCCAAACAAAATGTGTGGAAAGACAAATCCGACAGCACTTTACAAGATCTAAAACGCTGTATAGACAATGCATGGTATTCTCTGGACACAAATACTCTCCTGCAAACTCGATGCCCAAGTGAATCAGAGCAATAATAAATTGATCTTCGGTTTCTCAAACACTTCTTAGCCCCAATGAATATCTAGATTTAAAACTATTTAGATGATGAAAATAATCTTGTATGGTAAGTGCCCCTATTTAAAAGGAATCCCAGTTTACAAGATTACCTTTATTCAGACCAGTATACACAATGAGACAAAGGAGTAAAAAGTACATAGAGAAAAAATCTCACAATAGACCTAAAATAATGAAAGAAAGAAAATGATTAAAGATTGGAATAAAAAAAAAGAGAAACCAAAACAAAAATTTTGTTCCTGGATGTCAAGTGTGGTATAAAACAGTCAACAAAATTGATCAAACGAGAGAAAATGGAGGAATAATTCCTCAGGGTCAAACGTTAATAGGCAAAGGAACAGAGAAGATGAATGATACACAGAATGAGGACAGCAACAGCCCCCCTAAAAAAGGGGGAAAGTCACAATATAAAAACTGTCGATTAAATGACAAAATCAGCAAGAAGGTAAAATGGGACAAAATATTCTCAAAGCTAAAACACAATTAAAAACAGTAGGCCCTCAAAAAGAGGAGAGGGATCAAATTTTACAGAGAGGCGTCAATAGACGCAATAAGCATTAAACTCCAAAGGGCAAATAGTGAGTGTCGATGAATATTAACCTCGCACTGGGGATTGCAATACCGGGATACCGAATACCGCTATTTTGAGCCATCTGTACAACTTTGTAATACCGGTATTCACAAGTTTAAATACCGTTTCTTCGGTATTTACTAGAAAAATATACACTAACAGAAAGTGAAACATAACATACGTTAATATTAGATTCCAAGACAAGTTGGAATAGTTTACTCCTAGTGATGGAATGATTTTTGAAACTGAAAATTCCAATCTAAAAAGCATTGATTGAATTAAACCTGCAAATTAATTTTCCCGATAATGAAGTCGACTTAATATCCTGAACTGCATCAGCTCTACTTCCAATAAAACTGGCTGTTGAGGCATTATGTCGAAGAGATTCTAATTTATTAACAGCTAATGCAACAATAAATTTCATGTTGCAGTCACTGAAAGAACAGCACACATCACTATCTGAAGAATTATATATTACATTGAAAAATCGCACAGGAAAAAGACATACCGAAATGGAAAATGTCTTACGGTATTTACATAATTATAATGATTTTAAAGATGAAAGTGAAAAAGAAAAGAGACTAAACAATTCAAATATGATCAAGTTTAGAGTAAATTTTATTAAAATTTTTCACCCGCAAGCCTATCCACATTCAGAAGAATTCGATACAGTTATTAAAGGTGATGAGACCACTACTGTCGATAATGAAAAGGAATTGTCTCTTGAACAAAAATTAGAATTAGCGATAACTAAAAAATTTCAACAAACCAAATTACAATACTAAGAAATCAGCTATATCTAAACCATCCGACGAGAAATCGATTTATTTGAAGGTGAGGGATTTAGAGGTAAATACTAAGAAAAAGGATAACGTGCATTGCTAACACACACACAAACATCAACTGGCGTAGATGCCGAAAGAGCTTAATGAAAGTACAATTAATGCATTATGTTTTATAAGATCACACACATTTCAAAAATTTGTTATAGTACCACAGACTGAATAATGATATTTGCATTTTTTTGTGATTTAAACAAATAAGATGTTCCTTTACTTTTTGCGATTCTTAATATACTATTATAATTTTTAAGTTATTTTTTGTGTATTTACACTCTCTAATAAAACTGGCAAATATGAAACAAAGGAACACATGTGTTTTCTTTCTTTTTCTAAAATTTCCACTACCGGTATTAAAACCAGTATCCCGGTATTAAGATCTAACAAATACCGAATACCGGTATTGTGAACTTTTGGTCCGGTATTGCAGTCTCTACTTCGCACTATTCCGCTACTCGAGGACTTTGGGCTACGGACCTCGTAATTATGAACCAAGGTCAAATTACGAGAAAGACACCCGAGCTGGCACCCTCTCTCTTAACTTCCACATCAATAAGAGGACGTTTGAATCTTGACATATTTAACGTGCATCGCCCCCCACCTCTTCAAGGCGGGTCTTTAGCGGTACTAGGCTCGAACTTATGACCTGCCGGTCACGAGTCCGTTACCTGACCATTTGACTACCATGGCTGCAAATGGCAAATAGAATCAAAACTAGAGGGAGAACCACACCAAGACCTACATCGGAGAATCGAAGCTTTCAGATGTTCCGGAAACTCCTGGAGTGATGCACACCCAGTCACCAATTGCAAGGATCAGTGTCCCCATAGCCTACTTGCTGCACATAAACGGGACTCATACCAATCGAAGGGATCAAAACGCATATGACCCCCGGTATGGGTCCACAATGGACTCTGAACTGTGCCATCAGCGCCCTGGTGCAGCGTTCGTCAGGGGACAAACTCCTGGGTAGCGATTTGTACCAAGAGCTTCGGCTGAAAGCGATAACCCTTTCGGTCAAGGGATGGGCTCTCTAGAGGCGAATTCTTCACATATCGTGTAAAAGGTTTCCGGTGCTTTGAAAAATACTAGGTTGGGGAAAAAGAAATCCATTATATTTTCGGTAAATGACAATAGTGATTGATAGTGATAAGTATCGATAAAACAATTTCTGATTTAATGCTCGTTGTAAAGATGAAATGGAAAATATACCGAATTTTCTCTTTGTGGACTTTCATGTTTTTCTTTCATGTTCGGCTGAAATTGTGAGTGTTATTTATTATCCCGATACTATAACAGCCAATTAGGGCAATTTTGGCTTCATTGATTCCAGTTCAGGTATGCCCGCCGTCGAAAATGTCCATAAAACCACAGAAATAATTGGATGACCAGCATGTTAGTAGTTGTAGCATCGCCCAGGATCTAAAGAATGAAATAGAGCAATTTTAAATCATTTGCTCAAAGGTGGACTCAAAAAGAAGCCTGGTGTTTGGGTGCCACACCAATTAACACAAAAACTTGATGGATCAAATATTTAGCTGCAAAGCCTTAGTCAAACGGTATAAACTCGACCAATTCTTAAACGAAGGGTGACTAGAGATGAGAAATGGGTCACATACAACTACGTTGCACTAAAACGATCGTGGTCAAAGCGCGGTGAAGCAGCTGAAACGGTGGCCAAATCAAGAAGGTTCTATTGTACATTTAGGGGAACTGGAAAGGAATAACCCATTATGAGTTCTTTACATATGGTCAAACACTAAATTCGGATTCCTACTGTTAACAATTGGATCGTTTGAAGCTAACAATTCACCAGAAACAGGCAGAATGGACTAAATTCATGTGACATCATAGTCACATGATAACTGAGCCACGTGTTTTCGGCCAATCAGTTCATAAATTAATGCGACGTCATAATTATATCATAAACATAATCACGCGTTTCCAGCCAATTAGTTCATGTGCTTCACTGTTACCAACTTTTGCTTTTTGAAAGAACTTTCTTTTAGAAAGTACATATTTGTCAACGATATAATAATGCACATAGTTAAAAAAAATTCACTTAATTTAAAAGTATTCGTCTAATGTAAGTATTTTTTAATTTTGAAAACTGTTTGAAGAATTTTAGCATGTGAACTCTTTACCCAATCATCAAATTTTAAATGCTATCTAAACTTTACAAGTTGAACAATAGTATGTCGATTTTTAATCAATAGGAAACACGTGATTGCCGTTATCCCTCTTGAATTTAGTCCATTGGCAAATAGGAGAGGGACTGTGTTCCATCAGAACAACGCCAAACCACACACGTCTATAGTGACTCACCAGAAACTCCAGGAGTTTAATTGGGAAGTTTTCATGTATCCACCATATAGACCAGAACTAACACCAAACGATTGCCAAGTTTTTCTTGCATTGCAAAACTTCCTTGGTGATAAAAATTTAGCATCAAGAGAGGATTAATTATCGGTTTTCACAGTTTTCACCAATAGGGACCACAACACAACACACAAAATAGACAACACAACGCAACATACAACAGACAACACAACGCAACATACAACAGACAACACAACACAACATACACAACACAACATACACAGCCCAACATACAACACACAACATATAATGGACAACACAACATGTAATGGACAACACAACATGTAATGGACAACACAACATGTAATGGACAACACAACATGTAATGGACAACACAACATACAATGGACAACATACAAAAGACAACACAACACACACAACATAACACAAAATACACAACAAAGCACAAAACAAACAACCAAACATAAATTCTCAAGATAATGGTAAATTTCAAAATAAAAATCTATTGTTTTGAAAACCCTTTTTTCTAGCCCTTTCCAAAGCAGTTATACAGGCTGTAGTTACAGAAAATGGCACAGACGCAGAGATAATCTCAGAAATAAGACCAACCTTGTATACTTTCTTTATAAATACCAAAAGGCAGACTTAGTCAAATGATGAACAATTGAGCCACAAAAGACAACTCACCACTTCCTTCAAAGTTTTTAAAAAACTCGTTAAAGTATGGAAAACCCTCGATTCCGCACTTAAACGAGGCAAGTCAGTTCATATCAGCTTAGCTAGGTAATCTGCCCATTAACGGTTTTCGATCTTTAACGGTAACATTTACATCATGTCAAAGCATATAACTTGCTGCTTTTTGTCGGCTCTACCCCATGAACGGTACGCTATTTTGGCGTTTTTTTTGGCGCCATTTCTCGGCGATACTTTTATTTTCTCCTTGTCAACTTAACCCTTTCTCTCCCGTTAAAAGATGGTAACCTGTGCGTTATCGGATCCCCTTTGGTTAACTTCCGCAATGAATGATGTGATGTCATGATGATCTAATTCTTGTTTCATCAATTATATTAAAAGTTGTAGGAGGTAAGTTTGAATTTTAACACTTTTTGTCGTTTTTAACGGTTTTTTCAGCTTGTACATTTCAATTTTTTTTCACCATGGGGTGGTTAAGTTCTGATTCTCTTCAATCGTATTTATTTCAAAAATTTTAATTGTTCTAATTTTATAGTATTTAAATTTCTTAATTAATATTTGTTTTAATTTTATAGTTTTTAAAATTTTTTGTAATTTCTATTTGGTTTTAATTTCTGGTTTTAAAATTTTTTAAGTATAATGGCGTCTTTTTGTGGATCGGAACAAGACCGAGTGAATTGAGATTTTTTTAATTGGAAAAAGAAAGGTAAGTTGGATGTTGTTAAATATTGTATGTGTAGGATTTATTGCTAGTAATTATACTTCTCCTAATTGTAATGAAAATATGAAATGGGTTGAAAGGAAAAATTTGAATGACGGATATACTTGGCAGCAAAGATGAAGAATTAAAAAGTGTTTATGCCTTTGTTGATTTTATAAAGTGTTTTTGTCTTTCTAAAATTTTGAAATTTGTTTTTTGTTGTATTTTCTTGTGTTTTGGTGACTATTTTCGAGCACGACTCCATAGAGTTCACGCTGAGTTTCTAGATCTAGCACGAAGATACATCGACCTACATACTTGGCGTGTGCTTCGCGGAGTCGCGTTTCGCCAATAGTCGCCAAAAACAAGATGGCGGACAAGGAGCGTACCGTTCACTGGGAATTAACCCTTTTTGTCTTCCATAAATCCACAAATTTTTAATTAGAACTTAAATCTATCGCACAAACTCTAAATTAATGATTGTTGGAATATGAAATATCAATGACTATAAATATAAAATCAAATAAGCGCATAAAATAAAACTAATTCCAAAATATAAAAACTATTACAAGAGAAAATATCAAGTGATAAAAATAGGTAGAAGAAAGTAAAAATATATATATATATTAAAAAAAAGGAGTTACATACCTCATCGACGATCGATGGCGAAAAATATATATACTACAATGAATAAATACATAATAAAACTTTTAAAATATAATTATTCTAAGCAAACTTAAAAAAGTCTCAAATATCGAATTAAACGATCGAATGGCAAATACGATTTATTTTTATATGTAGCCAATGTTGCCACTCCAAACCTTGAAAATGTAATTATTAAATTGTTGCCAGATGGATATGGTTTATTAGAAAAATATTCTCAGCTGAATAGTATCTGAAAAATAATTGTAAAAATCACGTGCGCTTTTAAGATTATGTAGAAAAGTGAAAACGATGAAAAAGATGAAAAAAAGTAATCGTTTGCTTGAACTAAAAAATAAAATAAGGTAAAGACAAAAAAAAACATTGTTATTCTGGCGAATTTTTCTGGACTAATGTTTAGCTTATTTATTAAAATTATTCATTTTAATAAATAATTATCAATTTTCATTAATAAGAAAATATAACAGCCTTTTTCTTATTTAGAAATATGTAAAGTTATTGTTTTGAATAAGTTTTCCGTTAAATGTACCTTCAAAAACATTGCGGATTTTTTTTTTATTTTAAGTGAACATGTATTTGTATACATTACTGATGAAATATAGGCAGAAATTTTAGTTTAGTGTTCACTTAAATATGTATATATACAGTGGGTAATGTTGTTTTGGGGTTTTATAGTGTTTTTTTCTCCCTATTATCCATATGTTGCGGTCCGCGTGAAATAGCTGTCATATGTATGTGGCCTGGCGGGAAAAAAGGTTGAGTATCCCTGGGCTAAGTGGATTAGATCATATGAAATTACTTTCCAACTTATAGATGGACAATACAGGGAAGTGGGCAGATATATATATAGATCAAGATTAGTTTTTAATACATGTTTTCTTTCAGTTTTTAA
>BMAV01000448.1:0-28471 GCA_019973955.1 Trichonephila inaurata madagascariensis
AAATTTGCTAACAGCCCTTTAGTTTTGATTCCTATTTTGGGATCGTTAAGCATTTCTTCCACATCTGGCGCTAATTTTAGCACTTTACCAGACAGTGAAAAAAATGCTTAGCTACCTTTGGTCGGACATATCAAGTCGTGCGGAACATTAGTTAAGACAGCTATAAATATGTTTTAGTGCTCCTACAAAAAATCTTATATTGATTTGAAAATGTGCTGCATTAAGAAGACGACCCTAGGACAATTTGGGCGCTATTTAATTATACTTTTATCTGGATATTTTTTTTATAAGTCATTCAGCGTTTATTCTTGTCCCATCTTCTTATTAATGTTTTGGTAAAGTGAAATTTAAAATATTCGAGTCTGGAAAGATTACTAAATATAACTTTTTTCAAGCATTTAAAAAAAAAAGTTTTTAAAGATTTAACTTTATACAGTCAAATTCAATTCTTTTTTTTTTCGTATAAGTTAATCATTTTATGTGAGAATATTGCTTCGCTTCACGACATTGTATTTTACATAGATTGAGAATATCAAGAATTTCCCGTTTTGTGTTCGCAAAATTAATATGAAGGACTATTATCGTATATTTTATCGTTCACAGAGTGATTCAAATAATCAAACACTTCATTATCAACCATCGTAAATAAATAAAAAGAATAATTGTATACAGACTGTTGCGGAATTCGACCGACAAATTCAGAGGAGGGATAGTAGGCAGCATGGGGAGACAAATCACCATAGAATATCGGGGCGCAAACCACATTTAGTCCGTGAAAATCATCCTCCCGACGGCAATTATTATGGCGATGAGCCAGACAAGGGAATGACCAAACGATTGTAGGGAGTTGGATCAAGAAACCTGCACGTATGCAATTTCCCTACTTTCCCTGGAATTGCTGCAAGAAATACCAGCCACTGCGTATCAGAACGTGTTGTTCATCAGTATATTTTTCTATTGCGTTGTATAACCATCTCCGTGATACATATTCCGGAAGGTGGATTGGAGGTGGTGAACCTGTTGCTTGGCCTCCACACTCCCCGAACCTCAATCCCTTACATTTTTTTCCTCTGGAGCCACATGAAATAGCTTGTGTATGAGACACCGGTGGCTATTGGAGGATCACATGGATCGTTGTTGCTTCAGCTGAGATTGGCGGCACGCAGGATTACTATGAACGCGTCCGACAAGCTTTTGTCCGTTTGCGTCTACTGTGCTGTGACATACGCTGCCGAAACTTCGAAACATTCCTATAACAATTACTTGTATTTGCTTTGCGTGCACGTAGATCTGTGATGCATTGCTTAAATTGTAAACATGCTTAACGTCTAATAAATATATTTCCTACCTCTTAATGACCTTTCATTCAAATTGGCATCATACCCTTCATAAATGTTTTTGAAAATTACTCCGATTAAACGTTTGCGGCCTCATGTTCTGTGGTGATTTGTCACTCCCATGCTACCTACCGTCACCCTGCAGAATTTGCCGGTCGGATTCGGCAACACCCTGGTGGCTTCGGTAGCCGAGTGGACAAGGTATCGGATCGTGCCTGGCCTTGTCACGAGTTCGAGCCCAGTGCCACTAAAAACCCATCGTGTAGGGGAGCGATGCACGTTCGTCTGTCGAGAGCTCAAACGTCCTCCCATTGGTGTGGTGTGGTAGTTAGGAGAGAAGGGGCCAGCTCGGGTGTCGTCCTCGTCACTTGATCATGGTTCAAAATGACGAGGTCCGATGCCAAAATCCCTCGCGTAGCCAGAACAGTGTGACGTTAATATTCACTTACTTACGGCCCCATGTTCTAATGTGATTTGTCGCCCTCTTGCAGCCAACTATCACTCTTCCAAATTTGTCGGTCGAATTCGGCAGTACCCTCTCTAATATTGTCAATTTATACATTTAAAGGGTGATCGCGGTTATATGGAGAGTAAAAGTTATTTTTAATTAAAACCTATCTATGCAGAAATGATGTTCTCTATGTCATGGTGGTTAAAAGAAAAATTTTAAACTTTTTTTCTCCAAAATTTAATATTCCTACGAAAAAAGGTTTGAATTTTCGAAAAAATGGAAAGAATTTTGGACAGATTATTTTAGATGTAAAATAAAATTGTTTTTCTAGCAAATAAATAACCGAAAGCGATAATTATTGATAAGTGAGTACTGAATAGTACCGTATAAGTTTGCAAGATTTCATAGACTCAGCTCTCTGTCCCCACACCGTGGAGTCAGTCCGATCCACGTTTTTTTCCCCTTCTTCCCTCTTTAGCCCCGTTTACATGGAAGCCGGCAAAATACCGGCAATTTCGAAATGCGGACGAAAGCCGGGATTACACCGGAATGTTTTTTCGACCCGTTTACATGAGAATGGGGTGCGTTTGCCGAGAATCTGGGTGATTGGTTGATAGATTCACGTGATTATAAAATGTAACCATGGGAACAACTAAATTTTAAGCGCGATTATCATGAAGAGGACGGTGTAAACCGTTTTTTACCATAAACATTTTCTGTTTACTATTATTTATGCTTTTGCATTTATATTATACCCTTCAAAATTTCGTGGTGCGTCGATTGTCGGAAAAAATCTTTTAATATCAGTAAAAATTCGAGTGTTTGTAAAATATGGATAAGAATAGCATTTGTTTCAATACCAACCATTTGAAACCGTCGCCATAGCAAGACCCGTTTCTACTATTTTTGTTCACATAAGAAACTTCTAAACAGTTCGAATCACATAAATTCCGATAAATTTTGAAAATATCCTTCAGTTTAGCGTAATTTTATGTGTTGTGTTTTGGAGTAGAAACCACGATTTGTAAGAAAAACTTGGCGGGATAAGTGTGAACAATCAATCGGACTTTGGATAGATGTCTACAGGAATATAAATTTTGTTTTATTTTAAATTAAATTATATAGAGAACACATATAAAAAGATAAAATATATTTAGTTGGCTTTTAAATTTTATTTGTTTTACACATCTTCAAATTAGTTATAAAGAGATATTTCTGTTTTAATTACCTAAAATAAGAACACAAAAGATCTAATATGTAATCATACATGTCATATTAAAACAAGTATATATATAATTTATACACTTTCAAACAGCAAGTAGAAAATTACCACATTGTAAAATTATATATAAAAATCATGCAACATTCTGAAAGTCTATTCATAGTACTGTTTTTGGTAAAAGATATAATTTATCGAAAATTACATTCTGAATGTGGTAAAAATTAAGGCATTAAAATGTGTGTATTATAGAATATATAAAATATTGTACATATCAATTAAACAATTCCTGTTCTCAAATTCAAAATAAAAGTCATTTTAAATCCATAATTCTTTCACACAAAAAAATTATTAAATATTTGTGTGGTATCTATATCCACCTGAATGAACCTTTTTTACTATGGATAACAAATATGTGGGTATTTATACAGTTAAAATATAAAATTCAATAATTTTTGATAAATTTCATAAAATTACGCTGGTATTCCAAATATCAACATTGTGTGTTAAAATCTGTGCAACCCCAGCTGAAATATTATTAAGCATAAGAATACTCTGGATTTTTTTACATAAGTATTAAAGTCTAAATGCTCATGTATATTGATATTATCCTGCTAATAAATTTAAGACCTAAATAAATTTGTCACATTGAGTTAGTTACAAATATTGACCCAAGAAGTGTACTTAGATCAGTTCTATGATATTTAACGGTAATTAGGATCATGAAACGAAATACGACTTTACATATAGACATTTCTGTAGGATGTTTTATCTATAAAAGCATTGATATTCAGATTTTAATATAACCTTTTTCGACTTTCTATTTACCCTTAAATGAATAACTTGACACTGTTGTTTACAATAATCTATATTCATGTAGAATTCCATTAAAAGAGGTGATTTAAAATTTTTTTCAAAAATAAGTGTTTCATCCAAAATCAGTGATATTTTTTTGTGTAATGTATGCTTAAGGGACAAATTTAGAACAGGAAAATGTATTGTATAATAATGGTAATATATCAAATAAAGCTTTTAAATGCTGCGATATACAATAATAGTAGAAACTGTCCCTGATCACCCTTTGAACACAGTAAAATAATAGTGATGTAATTGTTTTTAAATTTGTTGTTATGTCTTTTTGCTTGGTGAAATTAGTCGGCAGTTTAACGCATGTTCCAGGAATTTGTGGAATGGTACAGTACTGATTTAACATTTCATAAAACTTTGAAGTAATTTAATATTTTGCTTGTGTAATTTGGGGAGCTGGTTTCATGAAATTTAGGATTGCCCGGTAAAAGAATCTTGCTTAAGATTGGTACAAATTGCGATTAATTTATTAATGATAAACTTTGGTAACTTATCGAATTAATAATGATTTTAAAGGTAATTTGTCCTCACAGCTGTATATTTTTAAACATTAAATTTCAAAGCGAAAATTAGAATCTTTTTCTGATATTGTTTCATCTTCCATTTTTTTACTGTTAAGGTATTATTATATTACATAAGGATATTTCGTTTTGCATCAGTGATAACGAAATAACATGTCGGCCGTTGCCAAATAGGATTTAAGTTTGGATGAACTGAAGCATATTTAAAAATATAAAAACCCTTTGTCAATTTTGCTGTGTATGTAATAAAATTTCACCCCCTTTTATTTTGATGTAGTTTTAAGTATATACGAAATGTGTACATTTATTTTTAAATTAATGCAAAAGGAAAATTAGGGTGGTTTAAAAAATATAATAAGCTCTAGTATTTAATATGTATTACCTGTAACTATTTATGATGAACGAAGTATTATACAAGGTTTATTGTATTTTTAGGACATGAAAAAAAGGTTTATCGGATATTTTACAAAAAATACGTGTATATATTATTGTTATATATACGTATATTTGGGTGCGCATTCAACTACTTATGAGTTGCATGATTCCATTATTCCTAATTTGTTCGTAAATTCTGAGAAAGTTGGCTATTATAGAAATTAGTTTTATATCTCTGCCAGTTTTGTAAGATCTGAAATTTCAAAAATTCCTTGATATTTCATTTAATCTGGACCCATACACTTATACAATTTCTCAAAATACTATGAAAAGTTTGTAGCTAACCTATATACAAATGTTTGTAGGTTTTGCTTTCTAGTTTCTGGTATATTTCACTTTCTAGTTGGCTGACTAAAAGACTAGTTTTGCCATTAATTTAGCGGGCAAGGGAGGGCCGTTTCCAAATCTTACTTTTATAATGTATTTATCCAAAAGAAAAAAAGCATTAATTTGATTAAATTAATTCTGATAGTATTGAGAAATTAGGTAAAAATTCGTATTTTAGCAAGGAAAAATAAAATTTTTTGTTTACTATTAGTACCTAATCATTAGGTATTTAAAAATTTAAGTTTTATGTTATAAATCTAAGTGAACATTTTAGAAATTCTGCATAATTTGACCTTTTTATCCTATGAAATCTTTTGAAACAGGAGATAATTTTCTTTAAATTTTTTTTATTGTTTCATTTGATTTGTTTGGGCTAATGACATTTAACTCTTTTGTTAATATTTTGAAAAATTAATACTTTTTGTTTGTAAATAAATTGCAAAAAGTCATCCATAAGATTTTCAGAGAATTTTGTAGATATTTATCAATAAGATAAAAAGTGATATAATAATTGTACATGATATTATGCATGTTGAATATTACCAGATAGATCCTCGATTTGTCCTTATAATATAATGTTACTTTCAGAGGTGGGATTTATTTAGCAGATGATGAAAAGTTTATTTACTTATATAGTGCATTCATGTAATGTTAAAATTAAGTGTGTCAATAAATGATGTATAATAAAATGAGTATGATTATTAAATAAAACGGTATACGAAATTTTCACGAAATAATTTAATTTGTTCTACAATAAAATAATTTTATTAAAAGCCTATTTCTTTAAACATGTTTCTTAATTTATTCAAAAACGTCCAATTAATTTATTTCTGAATGTGTATTTGGAGACGAAAGGCATTTTTAAGAAAATTCAAACCTTTTGAAGGGGTAGCCATTACAAAGGAGATCAGTGTATAAAACTTATATCAAATGTTTGAACATAAGATATGTTTTAGGATACCCAAAACCTTTAAATGATGTTAAAGCAATTTTCTTTCCATCTCAAATTCCTAATTATTAAATAAAACTTTCATATTAACCAACTTTAATTAAAAAGCTAAATTAATTTTTGTTTTGTAAAAAGTGTAATTTTTCTTAGATGTGCAATGTTTTTCATAAGAACTTGTTCATGAGTATGTTTTACAATCGTGGGATTATTTAATCCTTCAGGAGTAGTATTTAGCCTACTTTTATAAAATAATTTTGTAGGTATGTGTGTATAAAGGGATATCTTTTTGGTACGGTAAAATCATGGTTTGCTTTAATAACAAAAATTAAATGGTTAAGTAAAAGTGAATCAAAGTTGAAGATTTTAGAAAATGAAATGTTCTTTTTTAAGTTCTTATCCTCATGTGTTTTAAGGAATGTTAATATAAAACAGTTCATTCTATTGGTTATATCAACTTTAACAGTAAAAAAAATACACCGTTATGGGTTATTTAATTACAAGATATTATTAATTTTTACTCCTTATAGCAAACACTCAAAATATATAAATCAGGAAAATAACAAAAAATACAATTTTTATTGTGTGCTTCAATAAAAATTGTATTGTAATGGTAAATCAATCTCAAAAACTTGTCTTAAAATATATGTATCATCTTATTAAAATATTGGAAACATACATACAGAACATACTAAGGTCAATTTATTTACATCCTTCCCTGTACCTGGTAGAATCTTAAGTTTAATCGGAAATAGGCACTTTTAAACAGTCTCGGACAGTTTCATCAATTATTAATGCTAGTTGACCAACGCGCGAACAAACTAGCAGCGACCATCTTGAATGTGCAGAAACATGCATCATGGGAGAATTAAGAAAATGCACTTTATTCATCCCAAAGTTCCTGGTCGAAAGCAGGAACCATCGAACCACCGCATTTCAGGCGGTATTTTTGCAGGATAGTCATATAAGCGATTGCAAGAGAGCGACCCGCATTGCCGGTATTTTTCGTCCATGTAGGCGGGGCCGCATGGTGCTCTGCAATTTCTCTGACATTATAAGTTTTTTTTTGAAACTTTATTATAAAGCTGTTGTGCCTGATGTGTTTTCACTTGTAACTATTTAGTAGGCGTCCTCTCGTGTGATAAATGTTAAAGATACTAAAATACCAGTTTTGCACAACCCTTTATCTAATACTTAGTAGGTACACAAGGGGGGTCACTCGGGGTACGGACTTCAAGCCACTGATTTTTTTCCGATTGGTTATAATTCTAAGTACATAATGTAGGAATTTAATTAAATGTTTGTTATTGGTGGTACATTAATTAATACTGGTATTTGTTCACAGTAGTGGTTTTACTGTGTTTGGTTCTGAAAGCGGCAGTCAAAAATAGCATGATGCAGGAGCGGTGAACTCAACCTCAGACACCCCCCCCTTAGAAAATTCCTGTGTGCGCTACTGAGCATCCGCACTCAAGTATTTATTTATTGTGGTATTATATTTCCTATTCATAATCGTCAATTAATAATTGGGGAACGTACTGGTATCTCTCGGTAGCCACATTAATTTATTTTTACTCCATTGATTAATTGTCGCGTAATTATTCTTCAGAGGTCTTATTTTTCCCTTTTAATAGGCCTTTATTGAATGAATAGTAAAGATACACTCTTTATTTTAGCCCTGTTGGAATGTTATGTATCTATTTTTTAGGTCTGATATTTTTGAGTCGTCTTTTATGTTGAAAATAATTATTTGTCTCATTGGTTTTGCTTCTTCTTTATATAAAGTTTTTTCTTTCTTTCAAGAGTAAATTTTGTTTCTTCTAAACAGATTAATATCAATTCGGCTTCAATCGACAGATAACCTCGATTGGTGGATCCCGTCCCTTTTTATTGCAGGTGTTTTTTTTTCTTTTCAAAAAGAAAGTTTTTTTAACTTTTAAACTAGTGTGTGTGTGTGTGTGTTAAGTAGATTTAAAATAGGATAACTTTAACTTAAGTAGATTTAAAATATGATATATTAACATAATATATTCACCCGATCAAATAAAACAATTGTAATTTAGTAGATTTTGTATTTTAGTATGTTGGAGAACATTTTTTATTAAAAATATGTGCATACAGTATTGTCTTATAACATTAACATGCTTTAAAATTTTTGCAAGGATACTACCTGCGGGGATTTAGTTTATAGTCAATCGTTTAAGTTATTATTATTATTGTGCTATCTTTCGTAAACACGGGTAACGTATTTCCGGAATATCGAAGCGATATTTCTGTATTTTAGACCTTGTCATCCCCTTCTAAACTGCATCTGTTGGAAGATTTTACTGAACAGTGTTCAAAAATTGTAACATAGAAAAATCAATCTAACAAGGAGGGTGCAAGGTCTTGGGGTTACGGATTTAGTTCAAATTTTGTAGGATGGTAGATTTAGTTTCCCTGTTGATGAAGATATGTGATAATTATTTTTTGTCCACTACTCAATAATTTTTAGATATTTGCAATTGAAGATTCAATTCAATCGGAAAAACAAAGCAGCAGATGCCTATGCAACAATACTGAAATAATTCAATCCCAGGTTATCAAAAAAAAAAATCAACCCCCACAAAATTTGAACCAAATCGGTGACCCCAAGACCTTGAATTCTCCTTGTTAAACTACAAGTTTTATTATTATTATTTTTAATATTCTGGGAAATTTCTTCATAACTTGATTTATTCGAAAAGTTTAATTGTTTGAATGTTTGTTTTCTGTGTGCTATAAATTGACATACGAATAAAGAATTTCCCTTCTTTTTCTTCACAGAATTCAAGGAAGCTTTCGGGCTGTTCGATCATAACGGTGATGGGTCCATAGAGGCCGCTGAACTAGGGGTTGTGATGAGATCTCTCGGACAAAGGCCTACGGAAGCGGAACTGGTCAACATGATTCGGCTCGTTGATCAAGATGGTGAGTCCAAACATTATAATTTTATCCCTAACTTACTCCTTCTAAACTTTTATTTCAATTCAAAGCGTTATTGCTATTGAGTTATGTCAGTTGAGTTATAAATTGCGCTTATTTGAAATCTATTTGTTGAAAAAAATTGTTTTCTACGCTCCTCACATAACTGTGACTCTTCAATATTTTTAAAGCCAAGTCCACTAGTGAAGAGGAGAACGGGGTTTTGAGTGCTGGTGGGAGTGCCAGTTGACTCCGAAAGAAAACACTCAGAAGATTTCTATTCAAAACTAGCCCCCGACTGTCTGCTTCTCCTTTTGGGGGCGTGGTACGTTAATAAGTATAAAAAAGGGTCTTGGTTTCGTTTAATTACATTTAATGCACTGAAGACCCAAAAAAACTGGTACACCTGCCCAATATCACGCAGAAGTTTCGGCGTGGCATGGTTTGATGTCAGTAGTGCTAGGAAATTGACCTATGAATTCTGCGGGGTTTCCATAAACCAGTAGGGAAAGAGGGGGGGAATCTCTTTTATAACAGCATGTTGAAGGCACCCCAATATATTCAATAATGTTATGTCGGGGTTTTGGTGGCCAGCGGAGTGTCTAAATTCAAAAGAGTGCTGGAGCCACTCTGTAGCAATTCTAAAGTGGGGGGTGTCGTTCCCCCTTAAAATTTCCCCCAAAGTTCTTCAGAATGCACAATGAACATGAATGGGTGATCGCAGGATGCTTATGTACCTTATCTAGTCATATTAGGGGTCCCATATCACGCCAACTGCACCCCCCCCAACCATCACAGAGCCTCCCCCCGCAACAGCCCCCTACTAACATGGGGTCCGGGAATCGAGGTTGCCCATCCCCGTACACGTCCATCAGTTCATTCAACGGGAAAACGAGACTTGTTAGACCAGGCAACGTGTTTTGTTCAACAGTGAATGACGGTGTTGATAAACCCCGGCAGGTGAAAGCTTTGTGTCGTGCATTCAACAAGGGTAACAGGGGGGGTGGCCCATATCGATGATGTTTCGTTGAATGGTTCGCACGGCATTTGTTGATGGCCCATCATTAAAATTTGCAGCAATTTGCGGAAGGGTTCCCGTCTGTCATGTAATGATTCTATCGTCGCGTAGGTCAAGTTTTGCATGATTTTTTCCGTCGCAGCAATGTTGTAGATTTGATGTTTTACCGGTTTCCCCGATATTCAGGGGTACACTCTGAAATGGTCGTACGTAAAAACCCAAATTTCATCGCTACCTCGGAGATGTATTTTCCCACCTGTGCAACGCTTAACACCACTTTTAAAACCCCAAATCTTGAAAACCCCATTGAACAGCGTAACCTATCTCCTATCCCAAACACTCATTTTTATATAGATTTTTGCCGACCGCATATCTCTTTATTTGCATACGCATGCCTGTACCAGTTTTTTTTGTTCAGTGTATATATGAGTCTATCGTATGTATAAGGGTTGCCCAAATGAAAAGTGAACACGCGCAATTATGTCAAAAGGATTGCAGCTACTGCAACGTTAACAAACTTGGATATAAAGGGAGGTATGAGGTGTACACCGCATACGACCTGCAATGATGAAACCTGTTCTTGGTAGAGGAAAAAGATCAAAAGTAAGGTCGTGCTATTCACATGAATGCGTCCATATCGGAGCAATGCTTAGCATTATGGTTTCTGATTGCGGAAGATGAGCTGAATGCGGACAATTATCAGCGAATGGGGTCAGTCTATGACGAGCACTACTTAGTTCTTACAATTGGTGCAAACGTTTTCGTGAAGGGTGGCAAATGATACCAAATCTCCATGACAACACCAACCCAAACGTTTCTCGTGAATCCCAGATACCTTTGAAAAATATCATTGAAAAGTGTTGGAACACCCAACGCACAGTCCAGATTTGTTTCCCTGAAACCTTCCATACTTTTATCTATTTAATGGAAAGTTAATACTTCCATTCTGATGATGAGGTGAAGGAAGCTGTGCTGGACTTCTTCGATAATCAACCACTATCTTTCTGCAGCGAAGACGTTGACTTACTGTCGAAACAATGAGACCTGTTTAAAAAACCCCAGGCAAATTTTAAATTCAATAAAATTATTCTTTTATTCAACTTTCCCGTTTTCATTTGGTCAATTCTTTTATATCAACTTGGGTGTTTTGGCAGTTGTCTGCATTTTGAAATTAAGAGGTTCGAGGTGTTTCTTTCATGATATTAAAAACAAAACTCGGGGTACCCATTCAACAACGTTAATTAAAAAAATACAAAATCCCAATTTAAGTAGTTTTTTATGCCGTAAAAAATTTGCATAGGCTGTAATTTTTAGATAATGATCGCATGCTTTAAGTCATAAAAGAACAGAAAGAGTTAAAATAGATTTTTAAAAAAAATAATTCTTAAATACACATGGTAATCTTAAAAAAAATTTTTATCTGTTGTAGAACATCAAAAAATTTTTTTATATCATTCAAACTATCTTTTTGTAAGAAAATTTATTGTTTTGTGCCATATTGTTTCACATTCAAAAAAAACCAATACAATAAAAAGAAAAATTTCATTTTTTACAAAGGGAGAAAGATATTGTATTGGGATATTGCGTTTTCGATTTAAATTTAAATTTCCCCCGAGTTAGATGCGATATTACAATGTTACCGGAAAAAAAAATAGATTTATGTTTGCGTTCCGTTTTTGGTAACTTTCATTTTAATTATTTTGTTTGAATATATATAAAAAAAAAATAGACAAAAAAATTTTGCTTTTTCGTTTCTCGCCCTTAAAAAACTGCATTTGTAAAATTTGACTTTTGGGGAAAAAGGAAAATTGGTTATACCCCCTTTTTGTGTGCATTCTACCTTTTTTCCATTATAAAAATAAGAAATAAAATAGTATAAATACTTATATACTAAATTAAATATTTTATAAATGAACGTTATTTTCTGATCACACATTACTCGGAAAAAGTAGGATTTAAAAGTAGGTCGGTTACCACCTAACACAATTGAAATATAAGTAGCTTAAGAATTTACTCCGTCACAATGTAATGATGAAATAATAATAAAAAGTTCGTCATTTTAAAAAACGTTGAAATAAAGTCGCTCCTTTAATTATCTGATATGTTTCCTGTCATCCATCAACAAGGTGTCATTTTTCTAGCCATATTTCGTTAAATAGCTTGGAAGTTTTTTTCCCCTTAAAATTTCCTCACATCTTTTCGTTAAAATACTTTTAACCATCGGAACTTTCATTATTTTTAAATAGGTATACTTTTTTAAAAAAAATAAGAATTGTTGAATATATGAAGGACAAAAGTTGATTGGTTTCGTTGTAGAACAAAAAAGTACTTATTGTTTTGCATTAACAAATAATATCATTACCCATGTTTCAAAGGAAAATTATAAAATTTTTACTACCTTTAAGTTATTGGGGGTATAAGATATCCCAAAACTAATTTATTCTGTTTGATAAAAAAAACTTTAAAATATTAGCATTTAACAAGTAATATAAAAAATAGTTTTTTAAATCAATTCCACTTTTAGATCAACGAAAAAAATTTTATTTAGCTACTTTTTTTTAAATAGTTACAATTTAAAATAAATATGTACACTAAATATGTACACAGAATCACAACATTAAGTGGTAATTAGTTTTTTAATTATCATTAAAAATATCGTATTGTCCTTTTTAAATTTTAGTAACTGAATGCTTTAACACGTGAAAAAAAAAATTTTCAAATGTTGACACAATCCCAAAAAAGGGGCGCTAAGTCGCTAACGTGGCTGTATTTTTTAAATTTTTTAAATAATTAGTTTTAATCAATTAATTTTTTTTAAAATAATTAAATTATAGTATTGTCATCCAAAATGATCTGTATATAAAATTTCAATAATTCACCCTTTAAAATGTATTTTATTAACGATTGAAAATTCCCCCAAGATAAATAAATAAATATAAAAATATATAAATAAATAAAAAAAAGACAGTGTGAGTAAAAGTAGGAATTGGTAACCATGATGTAGTACGAAAACCTATATTCAAAAATATATTTACCGATTATAAGTAAAATATGTCGCTGTACCCTTCGAGTGCACATCTCGCTGATGTTGGAGTTCCGGGGGGGGGGAAGAGCTCAAACGCTGTATAAATAGAAAAGTCATTGAATCATACTCGAAATAATTATTAGCAAAAGAAATTGTAGTAATTTACTTTTTTAAATTTTGATACTAGAAATGAAAACCTAATATTTCTGAAATTTACTTTCGCCATTGTGATGAATATCCATTGTTTCATCAGGTTCTTTTTTTGCTTGATCAGTTTCAACTTCATCCAATACAGATTGCAGGTGTCCATTTCTTTTTCATTCAATTCCTACTATTAGCTCGCACTGTCTATATATTTATTTATTTATATATTTGTATATTTATTTATTTATCTTGGTGGAATTTTCAATCGTTAATAAAATATATTTTAAAGCGCTGAATTGAGCTGAAATTTTATATACAGGATCATTTGGGATGACAACACAATAATTTAATTATAATTAATAAAAATTAATTGATTAAAACTAATTATTTAAAGATTACAAATACAGCCACATTGCGACTTAGCGAGCCTTTTGGACTTGTCAAAACTTGAAAAGGTTTTTTCTCACGTGTTAAAGCATTCAGTTGAACTGAAGTTAAAAAGGACACACAATACGATACTTTAATGATAATTCAAAAACTAATACCACTTAATGTTGTGATTCTTTCCCATGAATACATATTTATTTTAATTGGTGCTTTATTTAATAAAAAGTAGCTAAAATAAAATTTTTCGTTGTTGATCTAAGTAGGAATTGACTTAAAAACTATTTTTTTGATATTACTTGTTTTATATTCTGTTCATTTACATTTATAAGCCATAGTAAGTCATACAACACTATGATCAAAACTACTAAGTCGTTAAAAAAGGGAAAAAATGTAACCTGTCCATAGCAAATATTTTGGAACCAAAATGGTTGTGTGGGGAAACTTATGTGCACCCCAAGTATCTTAAGATTTCAAAAAAACGTTTGCCTTTCCCAAAGAGGAGTTGTGTGACAAATACATTTTAGGTCCCAAGAAGACTGTCGTATAGGAGGATACTGACAAGGACATTGGTAACAAATTAACAGTTTTCCGGAATTAAAGATTTCGTGAACCTGGGGTGACTCTGTGCCCCGCGTGACTGCTCCCGGTATAAAAAGTATCAAAAGAATGAATTTTTTAGCGCATTAAAAATTTAATACTTCATTCCAAACATAAATTATTATATCAAACATTAGAAAGGAATCGGAAATAATGTAGGCACGTGTGTGTACAAGAGAAATCTTGGTAAATATAAATCAATACAACTTTTTTTAAAGAAAAATTAGCAATTGCTGTAAAATTCGCACCTATACTTTCAAGCTGCGTTTTTTTAATTTTTAGGTATGTTCACTGTATAACACTTACCCACATTTTTACGAAAAATTTGAAGTGTACTTGTGTGATATTTCTTATGGTATGAAGTCATTTATCCGAGATATTTTCCCAGACTTTTGAAAACATAACATTTCTAGAACTACAGCCCTCTCTCTCTCTCTTTAGTGGCCGCGGTAGCCGAGTGGTATAGGTATAGGTATCGGATCGTGGCATGCCTTGTCACGTGTTCGAGCCCAGTACCACTAAAGACCCGCCGTGTAGGGTAGCGATGCACGTTAATCTGTCTAGAGCTGAAACGTCCTCCCGTTGGTATAGTGTGGTAGTTAGGAGAGGGGTGCCGGCTCAGGTGTCGTCCACGTCACTTGACCATGGTTCAAAATTACGTGGTCCGTCGCCAAAAGCCCTCGTGTAGATGAACAGTGCGACGTTAATATTCACTCAATCAATCAATCTCTCACTTTAAATTCATAAGGTTTGTCATTTCTTTTAAATAAACATTATTTGATGTATATAGAAGTCTTAATTTTCTTATGCTCGCCTCTTTTTTTACTTTTAAAGCTTTCAATTTTATACCCGGCGTATAACCCGCGCACCCGTAAATTTCAATCTTGTGTGTTAAAAGTGCGTGTTATACACCGGTTTTTACGGATTTCAAAGCGTAAAATAGTGACAGTACACAGCATGTAAAAATTTTCAATAGCACGTGTACAGTTATTTTCTTTAAAGAAAACTCCTTCAAAGAAAAATACAGCGTCTGACACAAATAAAACATTTAAAAAAGACATTTGCTGAAGATTTTACGTTTAAGATATACACACACAGAAGTCGAAAAACAAAGTTAGCATTCCAATATTTTTTTGACTTGACTGTAAGCAAAAAAAAAAAAAAAACAAAATCCATTCTCGCCATTTATCAGGTCTCCGTTTACGCCGCTGCAATCTCCAGATCTGACAGAGATCACATCTAAGACCATGATTGATTCTGTTCACTAAAACAAAAACAAACCCTTTTTTGTTCCCATTGGCATTTATAGAGCGATTCCTACATTGTGTAATATAGGAAATAAAATTCTTAAATTATATATCATACCTCTACGTCAGGGGAGAATTTAAGATGATGGATTTCCAGAGCCGGCCTTCCGAGAAGATTGATTTGGAAACGCCACGACGGAATAGCAGAAAAACACTTCGATAAAGCGGAAATTTGTAAGAATGGGAATTTTTTTTTAAAGTGTTTACTTTCTAGATGTTACGGCATTGTTTATTTGATTTAGATCTTTTCAACAGACGTTGAAAAACGCTACTTCCTGAAATAAAATATATTTGGACATCTTTTGAGAAAAGATATAGATTCCAGCGACTGTAGATTTGTGATTTCTTTTTGATACTTGCAGCCTGCCCGTAATAACTCTTTTTTTAATATTTATTTCTTCCATTATTAGTTATTTCGGCGTTCATTTCTATATGGTTTTTACCATGTATTTTAAGAAATCCGATAGAATCTCAGCGTAATTTCCTGACTTGATATTGTTCCTCCTATTTGTGTGACGTTTCCATATAGTTTTAATATTAATGGAGAATGCGAAAAAGAATAATCTTTAGTCGAAAACTCCCCTAAAACAAATTTTGTAAATGATCTAAAAACATTCTATTTTCGGACTTTTTAGTATCGTTTAAAATTAAACACTATTTATTTAACATGGTAAAACGTGTTTTTGGTGTTATTTCGAAGTGCGTCTTATTTCATCTCGCATTAAAAACATAAAACCTATATTTTGATAGATTTGTTCATGATTCCTCGTTAAAAGGGATTACGAATTTTGGGCAGATTTATTGGCGATTTCTTGTAAAAGAAGATCTTAAAAGCTTACACGTGCCTTACTGAGCGGTTGAAACTTTCCCTTAAGCACTTAAGTATTTTCTAAGAATCACTTATATTTCTCTTCACATAAACACGTGTTTGTTTTTCCCTATTTGAACGTTGAAGGGGATAACTCTCTCTTGATTTTTGGCCTTGCGGAGAGGATGTAGAATTTTGTTCCCTGATAATGATAATGGCAAAATATCACATAAACTTTTTTATGTTACCTACGTAAATAAGCTCTTTGTTTTTTGTTCGGTCTTGTATCACAGCTACATGCAACAAAGAAGAATACATTACATATATGATTTATTTTTTTAATTCCTACTATTACTTCACTCTCTTCCAATATATATATATATATATATATATATATATGTATGTATTATATCAAGAAAATTATATCAATGTATTATAACAAGAAAATGTATTTGTACATATATATATATATATTTTCTTGTTCAAATTTTCAATCGTTTGTAAAATACTTTCTGTTCATCCATTATTCAAGTTCAAATACATTTTTTTAAACTTGTAGTGCATGACACTTGGTGTAAATACAGTTTTCCAAATATTAATTCATTAATTCAATTTAATTAATGAAAAAATAGCAACGAACAAAAATAATAGACCAACACCATATATAAAAAGGAAAATAGCTCGTTGTGTCCCTGTACCGCAATGGATAGCGCGCTGGACTTCTAATCCAATGATCGTGGATTCGAATCCCACCTGGGACGGCCTAATTTCTGAGAATGTGGAATTATTTTTAGTATACTATTTTATTGGAATAATTAAATTCAATAATGAATTAATAGTAACAAACAAAAATAGTCCAATACCATACATAGAAAGCAAAATTGAAAGGAAAATTGCTTTCTATTTCCCAACTTAATAGTGTGATTCTGTCATATATGTATGTGTGTGTGTGTATGTATGTGTGTGTGTGTATGTATGTGTGTGTGTATGTATGTGTGTGTGTATGTATGTATGTATGTGTGTGTGTGTTGCTATTACTTAATACAAAGTAACTAAAATAAAAATGTTCTTTGTTAACATAGGTAGGAACTGACTTAATTTTTTTTTGTATATTACTTGTTTTTAATTGAATTGGAATACTCTCCTTCAAATAATTAAATATACAATAATATAACTTGTAAGGTTACAAATCGTCCTCCTTTAGGGAGGATAGTCCTTCTTCAAAGATTCTGTCCTTTTCCAAAAAAGTGTCCTTACTTGTCCTCAATTTCAATACATTAAAACTAATTTGTTAATCTCGGTATTCAGAATTCCATGCCATACTGTTTGTGTCATGTGCCGGTACAGTATGCATTGTAAAAGAGATTAATGTATTTTTACAGGCATCAGGTATCTATTTTCCACAAAATGATTCAAAGATTGATGAACATATTTCAGCTACAGAAGTTTTTCTATAGAAGAAAATTTATTCCTTTAATAATAAAAAGAAAATTGTCAAACTTAGAAGAATACACATAACTTCCATAGCCCGGATTTAAATCCTGGCATCGGAAAAGTTTACCAAATAGTAGAGAATTTTTACCAAACATGTTTCCAATATGTCGAAGAATGATCTAAAAAAATGTCACAGGAAATAACAGTTTTCAATGGTATTTTTTCACTCCATTGCAAGTAAATTGGGCAGATATAGAAAATTACGTTGAGTTTTTATTCGCAAGAAACACCTGATATTAAAATCGATGACAATTGTCTGTTTGAAGAAATTAAAAGACTGAATGTATCTATTTAAATTCTGCGATATATTAGGACAATGGGAAAATCAGCATACTGAAATTGATAAAAGATGGGTGAAATATTTAACCAATTTATACATAAACACAGTTATTCATAAATTTAGTTATTCTTGTTGAATTTGCGTTATGCTGCCCTGAAGCTAATGCAGCAGCTGAAAGAGATTTTTCGATTGGAATGATTTTTGGATAAGTGAGAAATCAAGATTCAATGTTGATACTTTAGCTGTAGCAGTTGTTGTACTAACCGTGAAGTTCAATATAAAGGATATTTCTTGCTCGAAATTTCCAATATATTCGAAAATGATGTATTGATAAAAGAATTTAGTCAATGGATTGATTGAATATTAACGTCGCACTGTTCAGCTACACGAGGGCTTTTGGCGACGGACCACGTAATTTTCGAACCATGGTCAAGTGACGTGGATGTCACCTGAGCTGGCACCCCTCTCTCTTAACTACCACACCACATCTACGGGAGGACGTTTCAGCTCTCGACAGATTTAACGTGCATCGCTGCCCTACACGACGGGTCTTTAGTGGTACTGGGCTCGAACTCGTGACAAGGCAAGCCACGGTCCGATACCTTGACCACTAGGCTACCACGGCCACTTCAGTCAATGGAAAAATACTCGTTTAAATAAATAATTAAAGGTGTAAACGTAATTAGTGTATTTTTGTTTGAATTAATAAAATGTTTCATATTTACGTTGTAATTTTTTCATAAATTTTTCGTCCTCCGTTTCATTGTAAAAAATTGCTCACCTTTTAATTTGGTGAAATCATAAAAAGAGGACAAAATTTTGCTTAATTCACATATTAATAAAAACAGTTTTCAATTTACATAAGATTCAACAAATTTAACTTTGTGTCCTGCGCGCCGGAAATATATTTATCAGCATTAATACAAGAACAGGAACATTAATAAAAAGAACAGAAGCATAATAATTCATTCTTATTAATAAAATGTTAATAAAACCTGGCAACATAATATATGTAATTATCGAGACACGAATAAAAGAAATGAACTAAAAAGGAAGCATTAAAGCAATAATGAAAAACACATCCGAATCTTCACTGTCAATTAGGAGTTCATTTAAATCATTGCAACTTAAAAAGGAAATGTGTCTGAAGGAATGCCACCAAAGACCTACAAATTAATCGCATTCTATTTAAAGCAAATGTCTTTTGTCAACATTGATTCCTTTCGAGGAAACTTGTGCAATGAAGTGAAATTGTTCCTCGAAGCTCTTAATAGAAAGTCATATTGCAAACACAAGGCTTTGTCAACATTTTGGACTGTTTACTCTTTGTATTGTCTTATTTGTACTTTAATGAGAACATTTTCAATTCATTTTGCTTTCGATACCAGCAGCAAATTAAAAGTTTTAATTAGCTTTTAGTATATTCAGATACTCGCAGCAATATTTAAAATCGTAGAAATTTAAGTATTTACGAAAATAGAATAGTCTATTTCTTATTAAACAGTATTAAATAAATATTGGTGTTAGTTTATACTTGTAATGATCCATTAAATTCATCAAGTAGTGTAAAATATAATTCCATAAAAATGAATACCAGTTACTTTCAAACAATTAGAAATATTAATAAGTTTAAGCCAATTTTTATTTTCAAAAAATCTTTAATCTTTTCCAGTATTTAACTGTTTTGTGAAATATAAATGCTGTACACATGTATCTCAGACCTATTAACTATGTTTTCTGTAATTTAAAGTATTTTAGTTTTTTTTAATAAAAAAAATTTGATGGGAAAAAATGTGAATGGAAATAGCCTATCTAGATTTTAATAATACTCTATCAATAAATATTGTGTTTAAATATCATTTAAAAAAACGGAGAATTTAAAGAACGAGGAAAATATAAAAGCAAAATGCCATAGTACTTATTGTATGTGAAAATCTTTTTTAAATGTATAGAGCAGGGGTGTGCAACTTGTTTTGACACGCGGGGCATATTGTAGGAGCAGAGGATACCCGGAGGGCTCTGCTTTTTAAAATGATTGCATTATCAATAAAAAAAACTAATAATGAATATAAGTCAAATAAAATAATGGAGATTTTATTCAATTTATTAACTGTGCTAATTTCACATTGTCTATATCTGCAAGCACATTTAATGAGACAAATGAACCCTAACGTACTTTTCCACAATTTTTTTAAGTCTGGAATGAGATTGTTTGTTTGAATTCTCATCATAGCCTGCAAGTTTGAGTGAGCCAACTTGCATCTATATTTACTCGTACTTGTTGATCTTCATGCAAGAAAAACTTTGCTCACAAATATAATGTAGATTTAAATATTAAAGATAATTTCCCAGCAAATTTCTTCCTACTTGGAAATTTTTCAGCTGACAAACATTTGTAAAAGTCAATGTTATAACATTGAACATTTTCTTCGCACTGTGATACATCTTCAAGTCAACCAGTTCAAGCTTTAGCTCCTCACGTGCGGTATCCATGACAACAGTTATAGGATAACAGAGAAAATAGAATTTAGGCTCAATTTTCTTAAAATCTTGTGATTCCGTCTTCCAAACTCTGCAGACGATCTCTTAGTGGAAGGACTTTAAGGTATCCGACTACGTTCGGCACCGTGATTTTAAAAAAGTGCATAAATGGATAATTTTCATGATATTTAATGTCACTTAGATTAGAATACATATATAAAATTGTTTTAAGGACATTTTGACAAAAAAATTTATTTAAATACAATATTTCGGCAAAAAATTAACTTAGAACAACCTTTTTTCAAAATGTTCTTCTTTTGTGAAAAATGCTTCTATGATAATAATATTTTGCCTGTATATAGATCAGACCTCTGTACAGAGGCTCAACTATGATTTTTGAAAAATTCACATTATTTTCAGAATTACAACCCATTGAGATAATTATCGGCGTTTTTTTCATAAAATTTCTCCTCTCTGTTGTCGTAAAACATGGATAAACCCACTTCTAAGTTATATATTTCAAAAATTCTAGTTGAGCCTCTATAGAGAGGTCTGAGCTATAGACAGGCAAAATATTAATATAATAGAAGCATTTTTCACAAAAGGAGAATATTTTCAAAATGGGTCATTCTATGTTCATTTTTTGTCAAAATATTAAACTTAAATAATTTTTTATTGTAATGCTATTCTTAAAAAATTTTTGTTTCCTTATCTAAGTGACACTAAATATCATAAATATTATCCATTTATACGCTTTTACAAAATCACGGTTCCGAACGTAGTCGGATACCTTAAGGTACTTTGTCTTCCGTATAGTGAAAAATACAAGACGAATCTTTTTGAGTGCGCTCAGGGAAGAAATCACGGTTTAAAGCAGAATTTTCTGACTATTTGCGGGTTGCAAAAAAACTCTTTGCGAATATGAGGTTGGGTTGAATGAAGTCTCGTTCTGGCAGGCAGCAGAAGCTCCATCCAGTATTTGAAGAATTGGCCAAATATTATGGACTGTACTGGTCTAGATATTATATCCAAATTGGCTAATCTGGGTTAGAGAAAGTGGCCGCGGTAGCCGAGTGGTATAGGTATTGGATCGTGGCTTGCCTTGTCACGAGTTCGAGCCCAGTACCACTACAGACCCGTCGTGTAGGGCAGCGATGCACGTTAAATCTGTCGAGAGCTGAAACGTCCTCCCGTAGGTGTGGTGTGGTAGTTAAGAGAGGGGGGTGCCAGCTCAGGTGTAGTCCACGTCACTTGACCATGGTTCAAAATTACGTGGTCCGTCGCCAAAAGCCCTCGTGTAGCTGAACAGTGCGACGTTAATATTCAATCAATCTGGGTTAGAGAAAACAAGTGTCTCCAGTGGATACAGTCGCATGTGGATGTGTCTGGGAACGAGGCCGCTGATGATCTGGCTTGTAGGGGTTGCAATCTCCCTAACCCAGTGTTTCTCAAAGTTTTAATATTCGCGACCCAATATTCAATCATAATTTTCATCGCGCCCCCCTCATACAATAACAATGTATTGAATTCACTAATACTACACTTTGACGCTAAAGCTTCAATACGACTTTAACCTCTTAAGTGCCACTGGCGTATAGAAACTTCTCGCTCAGCCAAAGCGTTAATTTCCCCGGCCGTAAATATACGTCTTTCTGAAGTACGATCTTTTCTGTGCACTGTGCTATCCATAAAATGATTCCGAAGGCTTTGGAATACAAAAAAAGGACGATAGTGGTATTATTTGATTTTTCTTTATTTTCCCTTTCCCCCCCCTCAATCACATACCCCCTCTTTCTGGAAAACTGTTCATTGGGAAGCGGATCCAGCTTTTAACCCGTTCAGGGGATTAATTATAAAAACCCTGCAAAAAAAATTATCAAGATAGGTGTTAATTTTTGTATATAATGTTATATATAATAAGCACACATGGGGTCACTAGTAATTATTAAAAATTTCTTCTGAACTTACTATTGTTACATTAATTATAAATACATTGAGCAGTACTAATTATTTAAAAGGTTATTTTTTACTAAAAGTTTATTGTGTTTATGTCAAAGGGGGTTTTTTTTTACTTTCAGTAAATTTATAATTTTTTATATAATTTTTTTTGTTTTCGACTTTTCAATATGCTCGCGCCCCCCTCGTAGAGATGTCACTGCCCCCAAGGGGGGCGCGCCCCATAGTTTGAGAAATGCTGCCCTAACCCCAGTTCCTCCATCTTGATCCATTCTGAAATTCATTCCCTCCACAGAACTGAAATAAATCTGGCTTGGCGTAACCCTCCTGCTCACCATTGGTACTCAGTTAAGAGTCATGGCCTATCTCTATAGTGCAGGAGATCCAGGACTCTTCAGACGGCCTTGGCACGCTTTAGAAGCGGTCACCTGCGTGGTATCACCTTTGTGCAGGGGGTAAAGTCTTATTTAACAGTCCCTGCTTCTCCTTGCTTCTCCTGCTCATCTTCTAGATTGCTGGGGCATTTCCCTGGACAGTTGTTTGGAGATCAAGACCTGGTTTGTGACATTCTTATGCGGAAAGGTGTGGACGGTGTAGGCTTTCCTGCTCTAAGGGAATTTTGAAACAAAAACAACAAACAATTTAAATTAGGTTACCTAAAGAAATCCATATCGTTTACAAAATTAATGGGCAAAGAACGCGGAGGGCTTTTCACAGTTACCACATTCTTTCTTCACCTGGCCTCTACTGATAATAAGTGGTCACTAGAGGGCACTTCCGTTGCTTGGGACAGTCAGTTTCAGTTATGATGTTTTAAGTATATGTAATGAATAGTTATAAAAATATTATTATTATAAAACGATTGTTATAAATAAGTGATTAAATGTACTTGAATTATTTTATATAGGGTATAAATTCATACATAGGGATCCGTTTATATTATTTCTCATTTAATATCGTCTAGAAATGAAAAGCATTCATTTGAACATGCTATTTTTTGTCAAGTTCTAAAAAAGTCATTTTTCATTCTTTTTTTTTTTAAATTGTAAGAGTTTTTTCCCTCTGGATATAATGTGTAAAAGCAATCGTTTCTTTTTGTTTAGTTATTAATCTTAAGGAATATTTTTATCTAATTCATTTCCTGTTTTAAATTCTTTTCAACGTTTTGCAGTTGAGCAAGAAAAAAAAATGTTTTATTAAAGCTCAATTAATGAGGCTCCATATAAGACTGAATTATTGTTTTTACGTTGAGTATAAAATTGAAGAAATTAAAAAAAAACAACTGCCTCAAGATATTTTTTATACAAATGTGAATATTTTGTATCATAATTGTTCCAATTCTTTTTCTTCCTTCAATTTTTACGGTTGATTGCAATATTCTTAATTTGTTTTCTTCTTGGCTCTTTTTAGTAAATGAATTAGTACTGGAACATTTTAAAGAATTCATGAAGTAAGTGTAGTGGAACTAAGCACTTTTTATTACCAATTATCAATCTAATTGTAATCCTCAGTACATTTCTTGTTTCAGAAAAAGTAATAAATTAATTTTTTTAGTCGGTTTATTCTTAATACTTCCTTATAATTGTTTAATACATGTTTTAATAAGAAAAAGATAAATTTATTGTAGAATTGTCACAAATGTTGTATAGTTATAATTTCTTTTGCATTCTGACAATATCTTTTTTAAAATACAAAGGTTATTTATTATCATTAGCTTTGGAAGTTTCATCGCTGCCGGATAAATTCGATATCAATCTTAATGGCTCAAAGAACTAAATTGCAATGGGATTGAGAGAAAAAGAGATTAACTATATTTAATAATCTTTTTTTGGGAAAAAATTTCCATTATGGAATTCAATTTTTTTTTTCAAAATTTATGTCGAGAATGATCTTAGAGGCTTATGTTTGAAATTCATTCGTATCCGTATTCGTATTAATTTTGAAAATATTTGATTAAAACTGTTAAAGGGCCATTATCTTTCACAAAAGATTCCACATGGTTTTCCCGTTTTTTTAAAAATACTCCAGGGTTTCTCAAACTGTGGGGCGTGCACCGCTAGGGAGCGTGAAAACTCTACGAGGGAGGCGCGAGCACAATGAAAAGTAGAAAACAAAAGGTTATTTAAAAAAAATTACTAATTTACTGAATGTAAACAAACTAAAATTTTCTGACATAATAAAATAAAATACGCATTTACGCTGATATAGTACACTTATAAATGCATCAGTACTGCGTCATGTATTTTATAATTAATTTACAAAACTAAGTTAAGAACAATATTAATAATTTCCGGTGACCCCATGGGCTTGTCATATGTAAAATTATACACAAAAATTAACACTTAATAACTTGTACTGTTAATATTAATCCCTTAACTACTAATTAAAAGTTACGCAATTCGTTCCCAATGGCACTGTTTTCCTAGTACGCGTGCGTATATGATGTTTTTTGGAGGGGGGGGGGAAGAAAAAGGAATAAATAAGCAAATCCTCTAAAAAAGTAAATCCTTCGCAAAAACTGTCAATGCTTTTTTATTGCCTTCCAAAGTCTTCGGAATAATTTTATGATAGCAATGCACAGAAAATATCGTACTTCGGAAAAACGTACATATACGTCTGAGGCAATTAATGCTTCGCCTGAGCGAAACGTTTACATATGCCGGTGGCACTTAATAGGTTAAAGTCGTATTGTAGCTTTAGCATCAAAGTATAGTATTATTAAATTCAATACATTGTTATTGTATGTAGGGGGGCTGGATGAAAATTATGATTGAATATTGAGTTGCAAATATTGAAAGTTTGAAAAGCATTGAAATAGACCAATGATGTGACAAATAATTACATGTTTAAAAGTAGTAAATGGCCTCTTAAAAACCACAATTTCTGATCACAATATTTTAATTTTGTATATTTACTGAACTATTGGTGATATCTTGTATTTTAAATTTTTGAATTGGGTTTCATGGCGTGAGAAACAATATATTTAGTTTTGATGTGCTACATTAGGCCAGGTTTCATACGAGGCAACTTATCGCGAGTCAGCTCGTTTTCTGTCACTACTTCTCTAGTGTGAAATAGAAGAGAACTCCTTTCACACGGGGACACATAACTATATAGAGCTTGACTATAAAGAGAGTGCCGTAGCGAAGTTCAATCTCATCGGTAAAATGACTGAGTTCGAAGAAGTAGTACGTAGTGCAATCCAAAAATTCGGAGAATGTTGCCATTGCTAACGACGAAAGCAAATACCTAAGTTAAACCACTTGAAATGGATTCTTCCAGCCCTCCTACCTGGTCAGGTTTGTTTAGTACATGTCATATGACCGAACCGCACGCGCAACTGTTATCTTCCGAAGCTAGTTAACTCTGTTCCTCGATGTAAGAAAAATGGCTTTCGCTTAGGCTTAGGTAAAACACCAATGGAAACTTTGGAAATGCTAAGTAAGGTGTAAGGAGAATCTACCATGGCGAGATCCAAGGTTTACGAATGGCATCAGCGTTTTAAAGAGAGCCGAGAATCCATTGAAGACAATGAATGCGTTGGACGACTTTCGACTTTACGGAAGGCGGTACGGAAGGATCTGTATTAAGTTAATTAATCCAATAACAATTTTTTTTTAGCCCATCAACATAGATACGTCTTTTATTCAGTTTTGTTGAAAATGAAGGAGATTATTAAGTGACCCATTTCTGACGATTATATATTTTTTTCCTCTCCCTCCCCCCTTCTATATATTCTTCCTTTTTCCTTTAGTAAATATTCTTATTACTTTGAATTGCTATTAAATGAAATCCTCTTTTACTACTATTCAATACAATCATAATTTTCTTCGAATATAGTTTTTTTTTAAATTTTTCAGAGTTAAAAGTATTTACGCAAATGAAGTGTTTTACATTCAACTAGATCTGAAGCTTATTATTCACTTGAATACATATTCAACTCTGACTAGAATTTCCAAATAGATGTGATATGCCAAAGAACTTCAAATCTTTGCAGAAAATTAATGCCGTATTGGGATTCGATTTTTGTATCGGAGTTATTCTACACTTCGGAAAAAAATATTGCTTTTTCATGCTATATATGGTATCGAAACTCATATTGATATTTCAATACTAGTGTATCGGATGGCTGACTTTTATTCAAAAAGTATTCTTTACTATTCGGGAAAAATCATCTGTGCAAAATTCCAAAACTTGAATATAATTCACAGTTTATTGAGTGTTGTTTTTTATTTTTATCAATAAAATTATCACTACTGTGTTGATGATAAATATTACTTTGAACTTTCCATTTGTAAAATATGAAATGAAAAGTAAAGAGTTGTCTACATTATGAAACTCAATATAGATTGCATACTGTATTTAACATCTAGAGAGAGATAATGATTTTGTATTCCATGTAAAAGAAAAAAAAATTTCAAGAATATACCCATAAATTCCGGATTGTAAGCAGGAGTAATTTTTGGACTGTTAAATTTTTAATGGGTTTTTAGGTAACTGGTTGAAAAGTAATATTGTATATTATCCATCAAAAGATTCCATCATTGCTTGTTTTATAAAATTTAAAAGTTAAAAAATTATATATTTTCTACGTTATTTCGGTGTATGAATTTAGAATGCTACCTATATGTATAGTAATTTTATTTTTGTAGGGATTATCTAGAAAACAAAGAGACCAAGTTAGCGTGTATTTGATTACTGCACATTTGTCAGTTTCAATGAAACCGGTTGTAGCGAAAATAAATCTAATTATTGAAAACGTACTCACCGATTCATTTCAATTTTCTCTCCCAAATGTGAGTCGTTTTCCCTCCAAAAGTCTTTTAGGGCAACCTTCCTTCCTTTAATTGATCTCATATCTTTCTTCCAAGCATAGTTTTGTGTTTATATTTGTTCATTGAGTAATTTTATGGAACTAAAAATTCAGCTTGGCAATCAATGCTTTCATTTTCAAATGCATTTACTAAACGAGAAAAATAAATGTTTATATAAAATAATCGTATAGCTACTTTAAATGCAGATTCGTATTTTAAAATAAAAATATTTTTACTAATAAGAACTCCATTGAAAATAAAGATGCTGGGTATATTATCTTTTAACTGATGCATTACAGTAAAACCTGTTTTCGTGCGGTAGATAGGGACCGCATAAAAATGGTGAACAGAAAAAATATATTCGAAAATTTCGTAAAATCTTACATATAAAAAACAACTTCGTTGAAGTACTACAGAAAAACTTTTTTATGCGGTAGAGAGGGACTGCATAAAAAAAGTTGCACTTAAAAAATACGCCAATTATTTACGAAATGTATGAGAAAGTACTTCCATAACAATATAAATAATTAAATTACGCATGGAAACATTTTAAAAACACGCATTTAGTTTTTCATTATATACATGTAGAAGTTTTCAAAATGCTCTGTTATTCATCGTAATCCAAAGCGCTCATCTTCCAGTGATGAATAAGTTCAAAATTGCTTTCGTCACTCTAGGATACAATTTCAATTGATTTATTTTTTGGCACCATAAAGTAAGATAAGTTTTTGCGAGAAGGTCGGTTGATCTGTTGCTTGTAAATGTCACAATAACCAGATATGCATGATGGAAGCTCTTTTTGAAACTTCATACTCCTTTCGGAATTGTATTTATTTAAGAAAATGTTTTCCAATTTGTTGGGAAAACTATATCCCCGTATAATTTTTTCCGCTTCAAAGAATCCGGTTCGTCTTTTCCATCTTCATAATCTATCAAATTATTCATAATGCCACTATCATTTAAAGTTTCTCTTCAATCAAGCGTGGGCGGTTGCGGTTGGGGGAGCAACTGAACGTCATTGTCGGGAAACTGTTTATAACAAATGAAGAGCGCCCTTTAAGGGGTTATATGTACATTATTAAAAATAAAAATTTTTTATATAAGGGGGTGAATA
>BMAV01000449.1:0-17761 GCA_019973955.1 Trichonephila inaurata madagascariensis
CAGCAAGGCATCCCAGATATATTAAATAATGTTCATGTCTGCCTTGGGGATTTTGGTGGCCAGCGGATGAGTCTAAATTCAGAAGAGGGCTCAGGGCCACTCTGCTTAGCAATTCTGGAGGTGTGGGGTGTGTCACGCATTGTCCTGCTGAAATTCTCAAGTCCGTCAAGTGCACAATGAACATGAATTGATGCAGGTGATCAGACAGGAGCTCACATACACATATCACCTATCAAGAGTCGTATCTAGATGTTGTAAGGGGATACCATATCACTTTCCAACTGCATATGCCTCATACCATCTAGGGACTCCACCAGCTTGAACATTCCTCTGTGACATGTGGATCCATGGATTCATGGAGTTGTCTCCATACCCGTACACGTGTCCATCAGCTCGATTGTGGCCCAGAGCAGATACTCGTCAGACCAGGCAACGTGTTTCCAGGTAACAGTCCAATGTCTGTGTGTTGGAGGCTTGAGCGGGGCGGCATAGCTTTGAGTCATGCTGTCAGCACGCGAATGGTCCTTCGGCTCAGAAACCTCGCAGCTCGATGATGTTTCGTTCGATAAGTTCGCTCGGTGACGCTGTTGATGGCCAACAATACAAATTTTACTGGGGAGGTTGCACGTCTATCGTTTAGTGATTGTCGTCGAATCGTCGTTGGTCCCTTTCTTGCATGGTCTTTTCCACGGCAGCAGCGATGTGTAGATTATGTTTCACGGATCCCCGATATTCAAGAGGTACAC
Organism: Trichonephila inaurata madagascariensis; assembly: GCA_019973955.1. Classification (NCBI taxonomy): domain Eukaryota; kingdom Metazoa; phylum Arthropoda; class Arachnida; order Araneae; family Nephilidae; genus Trichonephila; species Trichonephila inaurata. The sequence continues at coordinate 747 of BMAV01000449.1, forward strand.
TCGGGAAATAGTCGTACGCATGAAAATCCAAATTTCATCGCTACCTCCTTCGGAGATGCTGTGGCCACATATCACCGTGCACCGACTTCGCAACACCGCGTTCAAACTCAGCAGAATTGTGATAACCTGTCATTTGACACAGCAGAAGCTATCTAAGGGCTTTGGGCCACGCGTTGTTGTCTTATAGGCTTTGCTGACTGCGGCACCTTACTCTGATTAGTTCCATATCTCTCGCGTATTACAGGCATCAATATATCCATATATTACGCATGCCTGTACAAATTTTAGCTCTTCAGTGTATATTATAATAAAAGCTTAAAAAGGAGGGTTGCAATATAAAGTTACTCTCTATAAATAAAATTTTTGTTTTTGATTTTTTATAGGTTGAGCTTTACTTAGATACTTCATAGAGACACATGATCCATTTTTATACATATTTATTTCTTCTCGGTTTTATTTGTGACTCAGAGATAAGCCCTGGGGTACATGAACCTCAGGGGCTCGTTGAACTCAGTTTGAAGACATTGGTGTATATATATATATAAAAAGAATATTGTCTAATAAACTTACCGTTTGTACAACTTGAGGGGGATGGGAGTCTTCAAACTTGGGATCTAAAACGTCTTTATAAAACTAAAAAGATAAAAATAGTAAAATTAAACCACAGTACTTAAATTATTTACTATAAAAAATACAGCAATTTATGTAATCATTATTGATCTGCGATTTAGTTTGATATATCTCATGGGGTAAAGGCACCATGCGTGTGCTGATTGGCGATAAAGGATCCACGCCAAGCAATTGCATGTTGTTGATAAGATGGAATCTAGGATGGCGGCCTAGGGGTTTCAAATCAGGAAGATAATTTTAGCCCCTTCATGACTGCCGAAAGGAGAAAAAAGAATTTTCCCAGGCAAACGTGCTCCGAGTATACGCATACAAGGGACCGGGCAAGGCATTCCCAGTTAAGCTAATTTCATTTTAAAAATTCATGTAAAAATCTTGAAACAATCAAATACGATAAAATATAAATTTTATTACAGTTGATAATATATCTGAATGTACAGTAAAACATTTTTCATATTTAAAAAATCGTTGCAAATTTTTAAATAAAGTATTTCCTTTTTTAAAAAAAATTACCTTTTTATATTTCGTTAACATACATCATGATTAAATAAAAAAAGACATAAAACTCTTTTCACAAAAAAACTATCTGACATATATAAACAATAAATTTTACTCTCATAAGCTGGATGCTGTTCCAAAGGATACAAATCTTTAAATAACAACTAATGTAAATCGTTTTTATATTTAATAATTCCTGATATGCTTTTTTGCTTTCTTGGTATCACTTTAATTTTATTTCTGTCCTTGTAGCTGAGTAACTGCTAAATGCGATAGCAACGAAAAGAATAGTTTAATCGAGCTCCATTCAAAATAAGTCATTGCGTTGTTTTACATAAATATCTGCTTTTTTAAATAATATTTCTGGTATTAAAATTTTTGGTATAAATATGTGAACCACAAATAAAATAATGAAAATTATTATAGAATGTCTGTTGCCCAAGAAACCTTATGTGCTTTCCATCTTTTCCCAGCTTATTCAAAATATAAAGAGAATCGGAGCGCAATAAATCACAATCCTTAAATGCCTGATTCTCTCGAAATTTAAACATAAGCGCAGTTGTTTCATTTATAAATATTCTAGATCTAATTTTTAAAATGGGCCAAGCACTCCTTTTGAAATTCAAGGTTTGTTAGCTTCGAGAAAATTAAAAAAAGGACTTTTAACCGCCATCTAGTGCCTTGTAAATAATATATAAGAGGGAGTAACGCGCGATCGCATATTATATGTGATCACATCGTCTACAGAACGGTTTTAAAGAACAGTTTTGAAACACATAAATATATTTCAAAAATTAGCAGAAAGATATTAAAATTGCAAAAATCAATCAATAAAATAATTACTAGCAATGTAATATAGCCAAAAAAAATACATGCACTTCTAATAATGGCCTTGAAGTGTTATATAATAATAATCTTTTTAAGATAATTTAATAGTATTTATATATACAATTCATATAGTATGATTTAATAATAATTATCATTTGTACATAGATCCACCGTGGTTGGAGGATTTTATGCAAATCTGTCGCAAAAATGAGGCAGGACTGCAAGAGGAATGAGAATTTATTGTCGAAAATCTAATCTTTGAAGTGGGATTCAGCAGCAATATTCTCAGAATAAATCTCGAAGACGTCTTCACACAGCCAGCAACGCTCCAGGCACATTATCGGTGTCTAAAATACACTTATATAAAAGATACCCATCACAAGCAATCGCTCGCTCAACAGCCGCTTCATCAGTTATCGCTAATTCAGGAAACCAGAAGAATTTAAAGCATTCGGCGGAAGCAGCTTCTCTATTATATCCCTCGCGGATAATTCGAAAGACTCACTTGCGTCATGGATTTTGAAATTAGTGTATTTCTCTTTGAGTGTATTAGTGTATCTCTCTTTTCTCTCTCTTTGGGGACGGCGTTGCTCTGGTGAATATTGAAATTTTAACATATTAAATCTAATTTAGCCTATGATTACACAACCAAATACAAATTATTTACACTATATTTTACACAAATTTCGTAACATTATATATAATAATAATGTAATGTGATTTAATAGTAATTATAAAACAGAATAATCATTCTAGTAATATTATACAAAATATAAATAGAACACTCATAGCATAATAATTATAAATACGTAGCATAGTAATACTTTATAAATGAATAACAAAATAATTATAAATAAAAGTAATAATTATAAAGTAAGTAATAAAATATGTAATACTAGTTATAAAGAAATCTAATAAAAAAGTGTGTGTGTGTACTTAGCACGTAAGAAGATTACTCACTTCTTCGGTGTAACAAATTAAAATCTTTCAAAATCTTGAGCAGGGAAAGTTGGAGGCCAGGACGAAAGGCACAATACAAGCAGAGTTGAACGATACTAGCCTTAAGTCGATCGGACCTATATAAGAGCCCAAGAGATAATCGCAATTTAAATAAATTTAAGGAACTATTTGATTATATATATATATATATATATATATATATATATATATATATATATATATATATATATATATATATATATATATAACGAGAGTAATAACATATGCTGCTTCCTTGGGATAAGGATTACGCCAAGCAGCGCTGCATTGCTGGAATGAAATGCGATATATGGCGGCCTATCGGTAAATTAATGATACACACAAAAATTTTAAATTGTTTTGAAATACATTTGAAATACTATTTCAAATAAAAGAATATATAGGAAGAAATTGAGAATAACCTAGATCCCAAATCTATATATATAAAAATATTATTATGTAATAAAAGAAACATGAACTAATATGTAGTATTATAAACTGGCATATAATAATCTTTATTATTTTATCTATGAGTATATTAAAACGGTTTCAAAACGTATGCTAGAAATAATAATCATAATATAATTAAATAGTAATTATTAAAAAGAATAATCGTCGAATTGTAAAAAATAATCCATAAGAACTTCAAGTAACCAAACAAGTATAAATAAACAGAAATAGTTATAAATAAGATAATAATTAAAAATAAATAAGATAATAATTATATTTAAATAATTATAAATAACAATATAATTATAAATAAATAACAAAATGTGTTATATTTATAAAAAATACTTCAAAAACAATTATAAATAGCAGATATTAAATGATTATTACATAGTAATAGTTGCATTTTTTTCATTATGAATAAAATAATTACATAATGTATGTGAAATTTAGAATATCAATTACAAAAGCGGTGAAACTTTTACAATGCAGGAAACTTGCACTGCAACTAACTCAATGAAGTTCATCGAAAAACATAAAAAATTATTTTAAGTGAATATAAACGATTTATAACGATAATTAAAAGCGCAACACTTATTCTTTTTTCAGAAAAATATATTCTAGAACTCTCGTCATTTTAAAATATCCATATTCGAAAATAGCAGACTTAAACAGAAGAAGCGAATAGAAAAATTACTGAAAATGCTTATATTTTTAAAAGAAATCGTAGAAACTAAAGAAGGAGGGTTAGGCGAGAAAAACGAAGATAAAAAGTTATTTCTAATATAAGTTATCCCCATAGCAACCACATCGACAGACACGGTAAAATATTAAGGGTAACCATTGTAATATTTATCACGCTGCCATCTTGGCGAACATATATAAACAAGAGCTTGGCGCTACCTCCAGATATCAAATTAGCACCAAATTTTAGAAGCCCCTCCCCACACAGGCACAGTAGGACCAATAACGCATGGGGGGGTGATGGCTGAACCGTATCTGGAGATATGAACCAGCCAGACACCTGACACCTCATATTGAATGTTTAGGCGGAAGAAACATTCCTGAGAAAATTGAGAGATCCGTCTGAAGATCCCCCAAGTTATGGTCATTTTAAAATAATTAAAACATTTAAAGCAATTGACCTAAAATTGGGAAGCAGGAACCTGGAACTCAGAAACTCCACTTACTCCTTGTGAGGAAGGTGGTAGTGCCCCAAACTCGAGAAAGGAGATCAGTAACTCCCCTGGAAACAACTGTGATGTAAATGGTCACGTCCATCATAGCGACACTGGGGAATAGTAGGTGATCCCAAAGTTTCATCCTTCTATATCCTGTACCAATATCGTGACGTCATCAAAATTTCCAGCCCATACCACCAGGAATAACATAAGGTTTAAATTTTAGTGATAACCTAGGTCCACTATATATCTACGCATGAATTATAAAAGATGAAGGTCTGTTGATGTTATGTGGCTAGTGAGAATCTATGATCCGAGTTTCGTGGCAAGCTCGAAAATCCTCGAGAGCTATGCGGGATTTAAAAAATTTTTAAATATAATTTTAAAATGTCATTTTAATATGGGAGAAGAAATGGGGATATGGTTCTGAAAAAATATATCTACAGTACTCATAGGAGAACAATCGAGATCCATCCGTTAAAAAAGGTTGGGCAAGGTGACACGCCGGAGTCGAGAGTTGTGCACAGAGTCCCACCAGCAGGGAGAGAGGGAGCACCCGGAGGAGACCAATTTCCATAGCTCGCCCTAATACGAAAATATAGCAGACCTCAAAAAATCAAGTCAAGCTCAATTCCTTGGAGTTTGACATTTTCCCGCTCCCCACTTGGCTAGAATTAACATGGAAGCATATGTTGCCTTTTTAGTGCATAAACTCCTATATTACACAATGGGAATGAAGTGTTGGGAGATGACTGCATGGCTCTCGAAGAGCTGGAACAGTTGGTTCAAATCTCAAGTGCGAGACTCAACAGGAGACAGATATTTAGTAAAACAAATTTAAAACTGTGGAAGAATTGCTCTATGAGCAATTATAATAACTGGAAAGAAGCAGTTAGAAGGATCGGGCCGAGGTGCCGAATGGACTGCGAAGCTCAGGTGCCGAGATATTCCGAGCCAAAAAGGCTGTGTGGAATGCGGCCAAACAGATTATGGTTTTGTATGGCTGTTGGCTGTACGTTTACACATCACGATGTGATATTTGGTACGATATTCCGGACGGTATGCGCACGCAAAGGCCAAAAATTTACCCTCATCCTTTTTCCCTACTTGAAAAGTATAACTTCAAAAAGTATTATAAATAACGAATATTTACACGATTATAACATAATTCATGTTTTCGATATATTATTGGCAAAAATTATACTTAATATATATAAAATTAATAAGAATAATAAATTACAAAGTACTGAAAACTTACGTATTTTAAAAACTGCTTAAATATCAAGGTAAAAAGACTCCGGCGCAATATTATAGCCCATTTTGCGAACATATAAACAATTTGGCGCGAGCCGCGATATCAAATTAACACACTTCTGTTTGATAAACTAACAAGTAGGTCAAAATTCAATTTCTTTACAGCAATAATATTTTTGTAGCGGACATAGGGTGCCCACCGGGTGACAGTTATCAAAGCCTGTCTAACGAGAGAACACTGTTACTAAACGAAGACGAGAGAATGGATTTGAAGAACCAAAAGCGGTGTGATGGACAGCCACCAGTTGTTGGACGAGAAATCTTGCGCCATTGGGTTTGAAGACGGGACAGAGGTGTTATTGTGAGTTCCGCACGAATGGGACACTAACACAAGGCCGAGAGACGAACACCTTGGCCTGGAGATGAAGAGGGCGTGTTGTGGTTCCACCCCTGGTGATTAAAAAGAGTTTTTTAGGAGAGAGGGAGAACGAAAGAGAGAGAAGAGATAGACCAGAAGAGATTGGAGAACTAAAGAAGAAGGGAGCAGGGACGAAAGTACAAGTCAGGGAAGGAAATGTTGGGATGGAGATGAGAGGCAGATATGAGATCGGTTTCCTGGAAGGAGAAGAATGAATGTCGGTGGCGTTGTAGAAATTATCAGCGAATTAACTTCTTAGAAATATAGGAGAAGTGTCCTATTTGGACAAAGCAATGCTGTGAAGCTATTGGTTCTCCCATATGAGACTGCTTTGCAAGCTTGCGCAGACACTTGCAACTTCTAGCACATCAATAGCCGTTTAATTTGTTGAGAAAGTAAAATTTACACTACATTTTATTTTGAACATTTGGCTGTGACGTTGTATCACGTTACCTGCCTCCACTAAGTCTGAGTATGTACCTACAAAACCTTGTTGAGCCAAGGGCAAAAAGAAGCAGCTGAATGCTACCGAGATCGCATCCCACATTCAACAAACTTCACTACTCCAACGTGATATTGAACCTAAACAAATTTAGAATGCTAGCTCTTGTATACGTGGCTATTTAAATACTTCCATGACTGGTCACAATGACTACTAAGGCAATCACGTCAACTGAGGGTACAGAACCGTTTAAGATTAGAATTCGAATAAAAAATTTCATATTCGTTCAGTAGCATCAAAATTTGAAGGTTTCATGTTAACAGATTGTCGTCAGCAACATCTGCTATGTACATTTTCGGGAGATTTCGACACTTAGACTATTAAGAATAGTTTACTAACCACACATTTTCATATAAAAGATGAGCCTGTAGGTTTACACAAGCATCATACATGAATTGTCTTTTGGCAATTTAATATATGTTAATCAGCCAGGAATATTGACAAAAAATATCTCAAAATACTTTTGCATATGGGTATGTGAGCAGCATTTAAAATATCTCTATTTCATGGCTGGTGAAAAATTATTATATTTGCACCAGTGGTCTTCAAACATTTCAACTCACTTGGAACCCTAGTACTTGAAGGTGCTTTTGTAGAGCCAATAGAACTAGAAAGAAAGTGTTTCTTGGAGCCACACATTCATGCATACTTCCGAAATTATATAAAATATTTTAAAGGGATTATCATATTATAGACACACTATATGGAAGAGCAGGTAAAAGAGTATTGCATTATTAAAAAGAGTTCTATAATCCTAAATTTTAAGTATGAGATTTACTCATTAACATTAATTTGTGATTCAAATTATTTTACCTATCCTTGCATTACATGTTGTTTAGTAACTGGGGCTGTGCTTGTTTTTTTACACGAACTGTAATAGAAGTTTTCGTTTGTAATTCTTTTGAGATTAAGTACGATGCATTATATTCCGAGAGTTTAATTAATTTGTTTTGTAGGCACTTACTTTGAGAAAATATGTTTCATAGCCTTTGTCCAAGATTTGGATTAAAATGTTTATAGTGAGAAATCCCATATTATTTTACATGAGAGAACTTTCTTCAGGAATTCAGAAGCTATTCTTGCTTGAAATTTAAAGTTTATCATCGTTGATTGGTATTTGTTTCACTTTCCTTCAATACTAGGTATTGTTTTCCACCAGTATAAAAAATGGCAAAATTTTCCATTGGAAAATATTTTGGATTTTTCAAGACTTTGTGCTAACTTAACGATTAAAGGTATATCTGTCTAACTGAGATAATTAATAATAGAATATTTAAATCATAATGGAAGATATATATATATAGATAAAACCTTGTTTTATGTTGTTTTATTACACTGAAGAGCCAAATAGCTGATACACCCGACTATTGTTGTGTAGGGCCACCGGCTGGGCAGTGCCACAAACGACATGGCATGGATTCGTTAAATGTCTGATGTAGTGCTGGGGTATTGGCCTTGGATCTACTGCAGGGCTGTCAAAAATCAGTAGAATTAAAGAGGGAGGAAGTGTCTCTTCTGAACAGCGAGCATCCCAGATATATTAAATAATGTTCATGTCTGGGGATTTTTACAATTTGGCCAGCGGATGGAGTCTAAATTCAGAAGAGGGCTCCCGGAGCCACTCTGTAGCAATTCTTCGGTATGGGCTGTCGCATTGTCCTGCTGAGAAGTACTCCGTCAGAATGCACAATGAACATGAATTGAATTGCAGGTGATCAGACAGAATGTCACGTACACATCACCTGCTCAGGTGGTATCTAGATGTTTGTAGGGGATACATATGCTCCAACTGCATACCTCGCCGCACATCACAGGGGACTCACCAGCGAGGCATTTCTTCTGTTGACATGTGGTCCATGGATTCATGAGGTTTGTCTCTCCATACCCGTACGTGTCATAAACAGTGTATTGAAACCAGTCTCGTCAGACCAAGGCAACGTGACAGTCATTAACGGTCAATGTCTCTGTGTTGATGGGTAGGCAGGTGGCTTTGAATCATACTGTCAGGGGACGCAGATGGTACTTCCTGACTCGAAACCTCTTATCGGTAGGGTTTCGCGTTGGGCGGACCCGCTCGGTGACACTTGTTTGGTGGCCCAACAATAAAATTTGCGGGAGGTTGCGTCTATCACGCCAGTGATTCTGTAGTCGTCGTTGGTCCCTTTCTTGCATGGTAGGTCGGTCTTTTCCTGACAGCAGCGATGTCGTAGATTATGTTTCTACGGGATCCCCGATATTTACAGTACACTCGGGAAATAATTCGTACATGAAATCCGGGCAAATTTCATCGCCCCACCTCAGGTACTGTGGCCACTGTGCGCCATTCCGCAACTTTCACACGTTCAAACTCCGCCCAAATTGTGATAACCTGTCATTGTAGCAGCAGAAAGCTATCTATGAACTTCAGGCCCAGACACTCGTTGTCTGCTTATATAGGCTTTGCTGACTGCGGCACACCTTACACTCTGATTTAGTTCCATATCCTCTCGCATATTACAGGCATATGATATTTATACTGTGCCATTTTTTTTTGTCTCTTCAGGTATATTATAATAAAAGCTTAAAAGGGTTGCAATATAAGATTTACTCTATAAATAAAATTTTTTTGTTTTGATATATAGGTTGAGCTTTAGGTACTTCATGAGAATATGAATCAAATTTTATACATATTTATTTCTTCTCTGTTTTTATTACTGACGATCCGGCCCTGGGTATGAACCTGGGGCTCCGTGGAACTCAGTTTGAAGACCATTGAGGTGCTATATATAAAAGAATATTGTCTAATAAAACTTACCGTTTTACAACCTTGAGGGGATGGGGCGTCTTACAAAGCTTGGGGATATGAAAAATGTACAGAACTAAAAATATAAGTACTGGTTTAATTTTTACCTTAAGTGTTACTATAAAAAAATACAGCAATTTAATAGCATCATTATTGATGCGGAATTTAGTTTGATATCATGGGGGTAAGAGGCACCATGCGTGCTGATTAGCACGATAAAGGATCCACGCCAAGCGGTGCACGTTTGTTGATGGAATGGAATATATGGAATCTAGGATGGCAACCTAGGGGTTTCAAATCAGGAAGATAATTTTAACCCTTCATGACTGTAGCGAAGGAGAAAAAAAGCGTTTTCCCAGGCCCACGTGCTCGAGTATACGCATACAAGGCACCGGGCAAATTTCCCACTTAAGCCCTAATTTCATTTAAAATTCAGCCGCATAAAATCTTAAAACAATCAAATACGATAAAATATACAAATTTACTACAGTTGATAATATGAATGTATACGAGTACAAACATTTTCGCAATGTATATATAATAACATTATATATAATAATAATGTAATGTGATTTAATAGTATATAATTATAAAACAGAATAATCATTCTAGTAATATTATACAAAATATAAATAAGAATACTCATAACGTAATAATTATAAATAAATAACATAGTAATACTTATAAATGAATAACAAAACAATAATTATAAATACAGAAAGTAATAATTATAAATAAGTAACAAAATATGTAATACTAGTTATAAAGAAATCTAATAAAAAAAAGTTTGTGTGTGTACTTATGTACGCACGTAAGAAGTTATACTTCTTCGGCGTAACAAGATTAAAATCTTTCCAAAAATCTTGAGCCTTGAGAGAGAAGTTGGAGCGAGAGGACGAAAGGCTGTCACAAGCAGAGTTGAACGATGCTAGCCTTAAGTCGATCGGACCTGCCAAACCCGAGATAATCACAATTTAAATAAATTTAAGGAATTTGATATATATATATAACGGGGGTAATAGCACCATGTGTGTGCTGCTTGGCGTGATAAGGATTTTCAAGCAGCGCTCTGTGCTGGAATGAAGTCAATATGGCGGCCTAGCGGTAAATTAATGATACACGAAATTTTTTAAAATTGTTTTGAAATACATTGAAATGTATTTCAAACCGGAATATAGGAAAAGAAATTGAGGCAACATATAATTTTATATAAAAATTAATATTATGTAATAAAAGTAACATGAACTAATAATAGTATTATAAGCAGCATATAATGATCTTTTAATATTATTTTATCATAATTATTATATTAAAAACTTATTGGTTTCAAAACGGTTTATTAGAAATAATAATCATAATATAATTTAAAATAGTAATATTATTAAAAGAATAATCGTGAATTAGCAAAAAAAAAAATAATCCATAAAGAGAACTCGTAATAAACAAGTATAAATAAACAGAAATAGTTATAAATAAAGATAATAATTAAAAATACAAACAGGGTAGTATATTTAAATAATAATTATAAATAACAATATTAATTATAAATAAACAACAAAATGTGTTATAATATTTATAAATAAATCTTTAAAAGAAACATTATAAAATAACTAATATTAAATGATTATATTACACATAGTAATAGTTGCATTTTTTTTCATTATAGAATAAAATAGTACTTAATGTAAAAATTAATCTAGAATATCAATTACAAAGCAGTGAAAGCTTTACAATATGAAACTTGCACTGCAACATCCCTCAATTAATTTTATCGAACAAACATAATAAAAAAATTTTTAAACGAATATAAACGATTTATAACGATAATTAAAAGCGCAACACTTATTCTTTTAAGAAAAAATATTTAGTACTCGCTCATTTTTTAGGGAAATATCCATATTCGAAATGGCTGAGACTTAAACAGAAGACGCAAAGAGATAGAAAAATTACACTGAAAATTAACTAAATTTTTTAAAAGAAATGGTCAGAAATTAAAAGTTACAGAAAGCGAGAAAAAGCGAATAAGGTTATTTCTAATATAAGTTATCTCCATGTCAACCACATCGAGCAGACGATACAAAATATTAAGGTAACCATATTGTAATATTATCGCCATCTTGGCGAAGACATAAACAAGGGCTTGGCGCTACTACTAACGATATCAAATTTAGAACCAAATTTAAACACCCCCGCACGGAACATTGGGACCCATAACATGGGGGTATTCAGCGAACTATATCTGGAGATGATGTACAGACAGTAAGACACCCACGGCCTCATATTGAATGTTTGGGCGGGAAAAACGTTTCTGAGAACATTGTGATGTATCAATCTAGAGAGAGGGATCCACACCCCAAGTTATGTGGTCGTTTTAAAATAATTAAAATTTCAAGAAGCAATTCTAAATAAAATTGAAGCGGGCACCCAGGAACTCAAAACTCCGCCTCCCTTTGTAGGGAAGGTGAAGGTGAGTAGTGCCTAGCTCGGGAAAGGGGATGAGAAATAACTCCCTGAAGTAACAATGATGTAAATGTTCACGTCCATCCCTGTGACACACATATATGTTAAGGTAGAATCCCAAAGTTTCATCCTTCCTATATACGCGTATCTGTGACGTCATCAAAATATCCTAGCCCAAAAGAATAAGCATAAACATTTAAATTTTAGTGAGAGTAATGCCTAGGCCCACTGTATCTACACATGAATTATAAAAGATGGAAGATCAATGATGAGAATCTATGATCCAGGAGTTTCATTAACGAAGCTCAAAAATCCTCCAGGCTATGCGGAGTTTAAAAAGTAAAACCTTTAAAATGTTAAATGTAGTGAAGAAATGGGGCTATGGTTTGCGAAAAAATATATCTACACGATGCTCATAGGGAGGTTAATCGAATCCAGCCGTTGAGGTTGGCCAAGGTATAGAGTCGAGGAAATTTATTGCAGGGGAATTCCTTGGGGAGAGGGAGCACCGGAGGAAACCAATTCCACGGCTCGCCCTAATACGAAATATGGCAGACCCTCAAAAATCCAATTAAGCTCAATTCCTTAGGGGATGACATTTTTAGCTCCTACATAGGAGAATTAATATGGAAGCATAATAAGCTGAATTATAGCTCCCTCCCTATATTACACCCACAATGGGAATGGAAGTAGATGACTGCATGTGGCTCTCGAAAATAGGAACAGTTGGTTCAAATCTCAAGTGCAGAGACTCCAACAGGAGCCAAGATATTGTTAAGTAAAACAAATTTAAAACTGGAAGAAATCGCCCTATGAGCATGAAATTATAATAACTGGAAAAGCAGTTAGAGAAGGATCGAATGAGCCAGGTCCGAATGGACTGCGAAGCTCGGGTGCCGAGATATTGACCAAAAGGCTGTGGAGGGGGAATGGGCCAAACAGATATGGTTTGTAAAATTGTTATTACGATTCCCACACATCACGGTGGTGATATTTGGTGATATTCCGGGACGGTGTGCGCACGCAAAGTAAAAATTTACCCTCATCCTTTTCCCTAACGCCCAAAAAGAAGTATAACTTCAAAAATTATTATAAATAACGAATATTTTACGATTATAACATAATTGTATTTTTAAATTATATTATTAATAAAAAATTATATAATATATATAAAATTAAAAAGGAATATCAATTACAAAGTACTGAAAACCTGCAATATTTCAAAAACTGCTTAAATATCAAGGTAAAGATATTGTAATGTTATAGCCCATTTTTGCGAACATAAACAATTTGGCGCGAGCCCCATGATATCAAATTAACACCTTCTGTTTGATAAACTAACAAGTAGGTCAAAATTCAATTTCTTTAATAATAATATTTTGTAATGGACATAGGAGTGCCCACCGGGTGACAGTTATCAAAGCCTGTCTAACGGAGAACACTGTTGCCTAAGCAGACGGCGAGAGAATGGATTTAAGAACCAAAAGCGGTGTGATGGACAAGCCACCAGTTGTTGGACAAAAAAATCTTGGCCATTAGATTCCAGACGGGACAGAGAGTGTTATTGTGAGTTCCGCACGAATAGGACACTAACAAGGCCGAGGGCAGACTTTTGGAGCCTGGAGATGAGGGGCGTGTTGTGGTTCCACCCCTGGTGATTAAAAGAGTTTTTTAGGAGAGAGGGGAGAACCCGAAAAGAGAGAAAGAGATAGACCAGAAGAGATTGGAGAACTAAGGGAGCAGGGAGACGAAAATGGAGATCAGGAAGGAAATGATGGGGTGGAGAGAAGCAGATGAGATCGGGATTTTCCTGGAGTGAAGGAAAAGAATGAATGTCGGTGGCGTTGTAGAAATTATCGAATTAACTTTTAGAAATATGGGAAAAGTGTCCTTTGGACAAAGCAATGCTGTGAAGCTATTGATTTCTCCCCATATAAGAGACTGAAAGCACCGGCTTGCCGAGACACTTTTTCCTTTTTGCATCAATAATGATTAATTTGTTGAGAAAGTAAATTTTCATTTTATTTGAACATTTGGCTGTGACGTTATTATCACGTTACCTGTCCACTAAGTCACAGTATGTACCTAAAACGTTGAGCCAAGGGCCAAAAAACGCTGAATGCTACCGAGATCGCATCCCATTCAACAAACTTCCACACCACTCCAACGTGATAATATTGAACCTAAACAAATTCTAGAATGCTTCAGCTCTTATGCACAGTGGTTGTTAAATATGTACCCCAGCGACTGGTCACAATGACTACTAGGCAATCGTCGCTATTTAGGTACAGAACCGTTTAAGATTAAGCAATCTGAATAAAAAATTTCCATATTCGTTCTAAAGTAACTCAAAATTACCTATGTTACATCGTCAACCAACATCTGCTATGTACATTTTTCGGAGATTTCGACACTTAGACTATTAAGAATAGTTTACTAACCACATTTTCATATAAAAAGATGGGCCTGTGATTCCCAAGCATCATAATACTGTGAATTGTCTTTAAAAACGAATTTTTAATATGTTAATCAGCCAGAATATTGGACAAAACCATCTCAAAATACCTTTTGCAATCTCTTAAAGGTGATATTGACAACATTACCTAAAAATATCTCTATTTCATGGCTGGTGAAAAATTCATTATATTGCACCAGTGGTCTTCAAACATTTTCAACTCGCGGAACCCCTAGTACTTGAAGGTGCTTTTGTAGAACCAATAGAACTAGAAAGTGTTTTCTTGGAGCCTCATTCCATGCACATACTTCCGAAGAATATATCCCAAAATATTATTTAAAGGGGATTATCATATTATAGACACTATATGGAAAAGCAAGTACTAAAAAGAGTATTGTACGGTTAAAAGTTCTATAATCTAATTTTAAGTATGATTTACTCATTAATAAAATTAATTTGTGATTCAAGTGTTACCTATCCTTGCATTATGTTTAGTAACTGGGGTATGTGCTTGTTTTTTTACACGAACTGTCGAAGTTTCTGTTCTTTGAGATTAAATGCAATCGCATTATATTCCCTGAGTTTTAATTTGTTTTTGTAGGCACTTTACTTATAGTGTTTATTTCACTTCTAAACACTTTGTCCGAATTCGATTAAAAATGTTTATAGTGAGAAATCCCATGTATTTTACATGAGAGAGAACCTACAACCTAAAATTCAGAAGCTATTCTTGCTAAATTTAAAGTTTATCATCGATTCAGTTTATGTGTTGTTTTCCTTCAATATAGTAAGTAGTTGTTTTCCTTACCAAATGTAAAAATGCATTTTCCATTGAAAAAATATTTAGTTTTTCAAGACTTTGTGCTAAACTAACGATTAAAATTTATCTCGTCTAACCGAGATAATTAATAATAGAATATTTAAATCATATTATATATATATATAGATAAAACGCGTTTAATATTGTTTTATTACACTGAAGTATTTCAAAAATAGCTGATACACCCGACTATTGTTGTGTAGGGCCACCACGGTTACCTATCAGTGCCACAAAACGACATGGCATGGATTCGATTAATGTCTGGATGTAGTGCTGGGGGTAATTGACGCCCCGGACCTGCAGGGCTGTCCAAAAATCAGTAGGGAGTAAGAGAGGGAGTGAGATCTCTCTTGAACAAAGCAAGGCATCCCAGATATACTAAATAATGTTCATGTCTGGGGATTTTGGTGGCCGGAGCAGTCTAATTGTGAAGAGGGCTGGCCCCGAGCCACCTTGTAGCAATTTGAAGTAGCCGTCGCATTGTCCTGCTGAAATTCTCCGTCAGAATGCACAATGAACATGAATTGGTGCAGGTGATCAGACAGAATGCTCACGTACCTGTCACCTGTCAGAGTCGTATCTAGATGTTTGTAAGGGATACCATATCACTCCAACTGCATATGCCTCATACCATCACAGGGACTCCACCAGCTTGAACATTCCTCTGTTGACATGTGGATCCATGGATTCATGAGGTTGTCTCCATACCCGTACGTGTCCATCAGCTCGATTGTATTGGAAACGAGTCTCGTCAGACCAGGCAACGTGTTTCCAGTCATTAACAGTCCAATGTCTGTGTTGATGGGCCCAGGCGGGGCGTAAAGCTTTGAGTCATACTGTCAACAAGGGGACGCGAATGGTCCTTCGGCTCAGAAACCTCATATCGATGATGTTTCGTTGAATGGTTCGCTCGGTGACACTTGTTGATGGCCCAACAATAAAATTTGCGGGAGGGTTGCACGTCTATCACGCTTAGTGATTCTCGTCAGTCGTCGTTGGTCCCTTTCTTGCATGGTCTTTTCCTGACAGCAGCGATGTCGTAGATTATGTTTCACCGGATCCCCGATATTCAAGGTACACTCGGGAAATAGTCGTACATGAAAATCCAAATTTCATCGCTACCTCGGAGATGCTGTGTCCCATCTCTCGTGCGCCGACTATAACACCACGTTCAAACTCGCTTAAATTGTGATAACCTGTCATTGTAGCAGCAGAAAGCTATCTAAGAACTGGGCCAGACACTCGTTGTCTTATATAGGCTTTGCTGACTGCGGCACCTTACTCTGATTAGTTCCATATCTCTCGCATATTACAGGCATCGTATATCCATATATTACGCATGCCTGTACCAGTTTTTTTGGCTCTTCAGTGTATATTATAATAAAAGCTTAAAAAGGGTTGCAATATAAAGTTACTCTGTATAAATAAAATTTTGTTTTGATATATATAGGTTGAGCTTTAGATACTTCATAGAGAACATGAATCCATTTTGCATACATATTTATTTCTTCTCGGTTTTTTATTGTGACTCGATCAAGCCCTGGGTATGAACCTCAGGGCTCCGTGGAACTCAGTTTGAAGACCATTGGTGTATATATATAAAAGAATATTGTCTAATAAACTTACCGTTTGTACAATGAGGGGATGGGGCGTCTTCAAACTTGGATATAACGTCTTCACAAAACTAAAAAAAATAAGTACTGTGGTTTAATTTTACGATTTCTTAAGTGTTACTATAAAAATACAGCAATTTATCATAATCCAT
>BMAV01000450.1:0-28189 GCA_019973955.1 Trichonephila inaurata madagascariensis
TTGTGATATAATACAATAAATTGTTTTAAGGACATTTTGACAAAAATTTTTTAAAATACAATATTTTAGCAAAAAATTAACTTAGAATAATTTTCAAAATGTTCTCCTTTTGTGAAAAATTCTTCTATTATAATAAATAATATTTTGCCCGTATATAGCTCAGACCTCTCTACAGAGGCTCAACTAGAATTTTTGAAATGTATAACTTAAAAGTGGGTTTATCCATATTTTACGACAACAGAGGGGAGCAATTTTAGGAAAGAAACGCAGATAATTATTTCAATGGGTTGTAACTCTGAAAAAAATAATGTGAGTTTTTCAAAACTCATAGTTGAGCCTCTGTAAAAAGATCTGAGCTATATACAGGCAAAATATTATTAAAATAGAAGCATTTTTCACAAAAGGAGAACATTTTGAAAAACTATTATTCTAAGTTAATTTTTTGCCAAAATATTGTATTTAAATAATTTCTTTTTTGTCAAAATATCCTTAAAATAATTTTATACATGTAGTCTAATCTAAGTGACACTCAATATCATAAAAATTATCCATTTATGCGCTTTTTTAAAATCACGGTTCCGAACGTAGTCGGATACCTTAACCTATGAAACCGAAGATCAACCATCCAAATAATCATTAATAAGACTAATTTTAGTTACGGGGTCATGTGGAAAATTATTCATAAAGAACTGCGTGTATCAAAGGCAAATTTATTAATTCCTTTTCAGAAGCATACAAGATATGACTTGTTAAAGGAGATTCTAAGCCATTTAGAGCAAGTCGGAAAGTATTTTTTTTTTACCGCCAAATAGCTACGGATAAAAATCGAATCTATCAATATGAATCAAAATTCAAAAAGAGGAGCATAGAGTAGGAACGCAGCGACTCATCATCTCCCAAAAATGTTAAAGAGTAGAAGTCAGCAGGAAACGTTATACTGTCAGTGTTTAGGGGCTATCATTGAATCATCTTAATAAACTCTCTGCAGAAAGATCAGACCGTCACTAGTACCTACTCTTGCTATAACACATTACGTGATGCTCTTATCAAGAAATCGTGCTGTGTTATCACCTAAGATATCCATCTTCTAGCTAACAATGTACCTCATTTTGAGTTGTGGCTAAGGAATTAACACTAGAAAGTCCGGGATTTCGATTACCCTTAAACGTCCCAGTGTCATTTTGACACCGTGACATAAAATATATAAAATAGTTGTCTTAACTAAATAATGCAGGACTACTGTTCAGTAGGTTTAGCTTTAAGACTTTTTAATATTATTTCATGTAATTAACATGTTTTATGGATCCTTTATATTATAAGAAAGTGACGTTGAGAGAGACATTATGTTTTGCGAAGCTTGTTGGACCATTGCTTTGTCGTAAAACATTTCGAGTCGCAAATCTGCCAGGATCATTACTATTATGCGGTATCCATTTTGTGCCAACCCTAGCGATATATATATTAGGATTTACTGGAATATAATCAATTATATTTGTTTTTTTTCATCAGATTCTTCGCAGTCACTTTCATTCAATCTTATATCTTCATCGGAATCTAAATTAGAGCCTATTAATTCTCAGAAATCTTTCGCGATAAATTAGCAATTTCATCTTGGCTTAGACCTTTTATACGAGCCATCGTTTCAAGGTATCTGCTCTGCACAAAGTTCGAAAATCGAATGAATTTTTTTTTACCAGCAGATAACCAAATGCTATATAACGAAACACTTAGACACAACAATTTTAGAAAAATAGATTTGTTTCCACTATTACCCCAATAACACTGCATTCAAGGTCAAATAAATGTGTGGTAGTACTTAGAGAAGCTTGCTTTACTAATAGTAATGATGAACGACAGCTACGTATGATGATAAATTGCCTTGGGTTCTAAATGACATCAGAGGACGCTCTACGTATATTTAGTTGTAAAATTTCTCCTAATTAACCTAGAACCAAAAACCTTTTACTGTATAATTACCATGGAAAACAACTAAAAGTTTGTTCCGATCACGTTCGAACCATGATTTGAAAAAGACGAATAAATGTATAATTTTCATGATATTTAGTGTCACTTAGATTAGAATACATGTATAAAAATTTTGAGACATTTCGTGACTTTAAAATTATTTAAACACAATATTTACGCAAATTTTAAAGAATAACCTTTTTCCAATGTTCTTCTCTTAATCAAAATCTTCTATTAGTGTAAAATTTTAGCCGATATGCTTCATTAAGCCTACTGTCTGAGCCACTATAATTTTGAAAATCAACTAATATTTCAGAGTTACAACCAGAGAAAATATTATCGGCGTATTTTCTTAAAATTTCTCCTTCGTTTTCTAAAACATGGATTATGAATCTCAACCATGCATTTTCAAGATTCTAGTTGAGCTCTGTACAGAGATCTGGCTAGAACAGGCAAAATATTTAATACAATAGAACCCTTTAAAAATATATTTACACCATTTTACATATGCATTGTCTAATCTAAGTTAATGCTAAATATCATAATACTATCCATTTACAGCTTTTACCAACATCGGTTCCGAACGTATCGGATACTTAAAATCATCGAAATTTTTCAAATTCAACTGTAAAATGTGTAAAGGAGAATAAAGTGAACAGGTTCCGGTAGTCAAATTCGACATCGATGGACGTTCTAGTGTTAAAGTGATGTGCCAATGAAATTTTGCCATATATATTCTTCCATTTTTACCACTCAATTTTTTCTCACTCAGATCTAGATTTTTTAAAAAAATCTCCAAGCAATATTTTTTTTTCGAGAAATCAAAAAACTATTTCAAAGTTGAAAATCTGGAAACACACATGGCTTCATTAAAGAAATAGAACACTGATCTTCGACGCGATGTACTGAGTTCTTCAAAGACAACTTTAGAAACGTTAATAAAATGCAGGAAGAAATGTATAACTCAGGATGGTGATTTTGCAAAGAAATCTTAGGAATACCAAAGAAAAATTACCATATTTACTGGAATCTAAGCCACGCTAATTTTCCAATGTTAATGCTACTGAAAATCGGTTGTGGCTTAGAATCGAAGCAAAACATTTGTTCGTTGGGGGAAATTGAGTTTCCACCCGTTTAATAAAGAAAAGTGTTACCATCCATTCTAGACATTTGCATCGATGACTTATCCCATTCAACAGCTTAACTCCAGTCTATCATTTTATAGACTGGATTCTATCCTTAACATCGTTGTCTGCCCATATTTAGGAATATTTTTTATGCTCTTTCTTTTTATCACATAAACATTAAAGATATCGGTAATAGTATCAAAACGAATTCACTATGACGCAAGTATGAAAAAGAAGGCAATTTTATATGCAAAAAAACAGCAACCGGAAACAGAGCAACGGTCTCTGAAAATTTGACACAGATGAAACAAATATACGTCGATGGCGTAAAATATGATTAAATGATATAATTTTTGCTTGTAACTGTTCAACAGTCTTAAATAATTTTTTTTACATTCTTCTATAGTTCATTCTTTTAAAAAAATGTTGCATAACAAATACATTGGATTGTACGGAAGATGACGCCGTGTGAAAAATTGGCGATGCCGGCACCAATTCCAAAGTCAGCTGAGACAACAGGAGTGACGAATTATTTTTGGAACATGATACTGACGGTTAGAGTAATTCTAGGCTCAAATATTTATTTGAAAGTTTTTAATGCTGGTAAAATAAATAATTTATTAACTTCTTATTATTTCTTATTAATTTTTTTTTTATTTCTTAAATATTGGACATTGGTGAACCTTTTATACATTTTTTTATTTTTATTTTTTCTCAAAAACGTGTAGAGAATCGGGAGTGTGGCTTAGAATTGAAAGCAGCATTTTTCCACACAAAAATCTTTTAAGAATTTGGAGTGCAGCTTAGATTCGAGTAAATACGGTAAGTTTCTATCACAATTATTGTTAATAGTAATTAAAACTGTTCGATATCCTCTACTTTCTGCTAGATTCTGGATTTGTATTTCTCTTTTACTGCAGAAAGGAATGTTGAATAATTGACGTGCATAATAAATAAATATAACTGAGCTTCGAAATCCTACCGAAAGGTGAAACGAAAATAGGAAAATAGGCATACCAGCTAGGATGTTGTTCTCCTTCTTCATCGAGACTCAAAATTACAATGACCTTTGGCAACAGTTCTCAACTTTCTCAAGTAATATAATTTGGAAACTTTCTAGAATGAAATGACATATTTATGAAACTAGTCGATGCGTATCTATTTTATTTTAAATTACTAAGAAGTTTTTAATATTAATTTTTATTTATTCTGAAATATCTGGAAAACGCTTTTAAAAAGGAATATCAACGTTGTAAGGATTATTTTACAAACAATTAAATGCATTCTCTGTTCGTGGAAGAATGATTGAGGTGAAATGTTATGTGTGTTAGATCCCCTAAATCCCCTATCTTGTAAAAAGTTAAAATTCTATGTAATTTTTGAACATGAGATATGGCAACAGAACAGCTGATTGGTCACCAACAGAAGAACTCGTGGTCGATGTTGCTTTCGTGGGGAAAGTTTTTATAACCGATTGTACAATGGCACTGATGCACATTAAACATGTCGGGGATCAAAATGCTTATGTTAGCAAGAAGGGAAAGTCTGGAAACTAAAATAAAAGCTCACGTTATGTCCTCGTTATTTAAGAGGAATTGGTACCCTTTGAACAACTTCCTTTATTTATGCATTTAAAAATTATATTTTAGCATTTTATATATAATGTTTCTATTCAAGGAAATGGTACGAGATGAAATTTTTCACATATTATTCACACAATTTTAAAAATTTTAATTTTTTGAAGAAAATTTGGGACATTTTAACATTTTACACCTTTTATAAATATTAAATTTTTTACCTGAAATATTCTTATAGAGGTTCTAAGCAACTTTAGGGATCGATTTTACAATAACTTAATTCGTTTTCGAGAAAAAAATAAAATGTTGATATGCATGCTAAAAATCAACGAAAAACCAATATCTCTTACATTTTAATTTTTTTTAAAAAAAAGTATTCAGTTTACAGCAAAACGGATCCTAATTTTATTACATGCTTTATATATAACAGGCAGGAAAAAATGGAAGTGATTGGTAAATAATTATGGAAGGAGTAGCATTTTGAATGCACTAATGTTTCGAAAACACAAACAGAAAACCACTTTAAATTTTTAAATTTAAAAAAAAATGATTATAACATGCTTAAATAAACTTAAAATAGCACAAGTTTAGTTATATATTTTTTTAAAATACTTGCTTTTCGTAATTTTTCAACCATACATTTTATAAATGATCAATTTTGTAGAGTATTAATTACAAAGAAAATTCAAGAAAATTTTAAAAAAAAATTTTTTTCTGTCATAAAAGAAATTTTATTTTTTTTTCTTCTTAAAATTTAAAGTTTAAGAGAAAAACATATCGGGAATAAGAACTGTAATTTAAAATTTATTAATATAAAATGTCAAATTCACAAAAATTTTACATAAAATTTCCAAAAAAAAAATATTATATTGTATTGCCTCGGTAATATTCTTTTTTTTTATATGTTGACATTTTTTTTTTAATGTTATTATTTCTTCAAAAAATAGATTTTTTTAACAAAACGTTTTTTTTTAGTTTTTTTTTAGCTTTTTTAGCTTTTTTTCTAAAAAGGGATGGTGAATTGCCTAATTTGTTTCAAATGAAGTGTTATTCAATCTAACTTTCCGACATGCAAAGGGGATATATCAACGAAAGATAATAATGAAAAAAGAATAAGATTTAATAAAAAAAAAAAAAACGATAGGTCTGTCTTTTTGGGGTCCCAAGTCCTTTTTTAAATCCGGTTAAAAAGCAGAAGATCCGTTGCCAATATCCCCCATGTTACCAACGACAATTTTAGTGAACGTTTATTCAATCTGATGCATAACACTCTTGAGGGGGGAAAAACCACCGTAACCTGTTACAAAACCCCCCCGCTCGCGTGTGAGTTGGAGCCCCAGTGCCACGAAGATCTGTCATTTGAAGTGCCGACGCATTTAAACCGTCGAGGTTTAAAGTCCTCGTTGACATGATGTGGTAGATGGAGAAGGGTGCCCGTTCAGGTATCGTCCTCGCCCCTTTATTTTGAGGTTCCCAAATTACGAGATCCATGCCAGCAACTCTCTTTTTGTTTTAATGGGGAATCAAAGACGTCATACAAATACCCTTTATTGAAAAAATAAAAAAATATTGTGCTAATAACGAATAACTCATTTTTACCTTAAGGTATCCGACCAGGTTCGGATAAATTTTTAAAATTGATTTTCTGAATAATTTTTTTTTTTTAAAGAAATAAATAGGTTAAAAAAATCAAAATATTAAATAAACAACATGTATCGTCCTTTTTGAAAAAAATTTTTTAAAATTTTAAAAATTTTTTGTTTAAAAAAAAAAAAAAAAATAAATTGAAATTATAATTTTGTCATTGGGTATACTACTTGACCTTCTTTAAGTGTCATAAACCACAGGTAAAAAAAAATTTTAAGAAATAAATATTTTATTAGCATTTAAATTTTGGGGCGGATTTTTTTCAAAATTACTGAGTTCTGCTAAAATGACTGCAAAAAGTGATTAAAAAAAAAAAAAAAAACCGGGTTTGTTACACCTGAAGGGCCCATATCATATAGTTATAAATTTCATTGCATTTGATTGGATTATTTAGAAGATATCCCGTTTTTCGTGAACAAATTATCATGGAAAGCATTCTTCAAAAAACGAATTAAAAAAAAATATTTGTATTAGTTAGATAAAGTAAATGCTATAAAAAGAACTTAAGAAAACTCTCTAGTTTCATGTATTAGTCCTTCTTCCTCAATAATTAATTTCTTTCTTCCCTAATGACCCAAACAACACCAAACATCAAACACCTAAAAAGCACTTTTTCAACCTCTAGTCGGATACCTTAAGAAAATTTTATTTAATAATTTTTTTAAAAGTATACAGAGGGTCACATAACGAACTTATAACTCTCTGATAAAAAGATTACTAATTTTTGTTATTGTGTATGAATCTTTCTTCTTTTTACACAGTTCGTGATTAAAAAAAACAAAAAATTTTCTGTTAAAAAAATAGTTTTTAGGTACATTTTTTAAATAATAGTACATTTTTTTAAAGTAATAAACCGCTACAAACCATTTTTTTTTCTTCTTTTTTTTTCATTTTTGAAATTTGAATTTAAGAACATTGTAAAAATTGTGAAGACCTTGTTTCTCTCTTTTAAATATTACAGCATATCAAGATAAATCTTTAAAAAAACAGTTTTAAGAAGAGTATTTAATATAAATAATAAACAAACAAAAATAAAAGTTAGAAAATCTTTCTTATAAAAGGTACGAAGGGAAATGTGAATAAATCGTTAGATTTATGCTTTAAATACGAACAAGAACTTTTAACTTTTCGCCAACAATAAAATTAAGCCATCAAAACTTTACTAACCAAATAACCCAAACCCTCCATCCAATACTTAACTAAAATTCACCAATTGAAGCCTTCGCAACTCTGTGCGCATGCTTCTCCCGTACTCCAATGAGATCCTTCATCTTCAACTACGTCACGGAGTTTGTCCGCCGAAAATCAAATCGCACTTTATTGACACCTGGCTCTAAAAGCTTAAACAAAGTGCTGTATAATAGGGGTTTAAACTAATCCCTATTGATCTAGTTCGTTCACGCTTTTCTTAGGTTCTTTTTTTCTTTGAGGGGTTTTTCTGCTCCCGATTGGAGGACACGATTCTGGGGAGGGATGGGAAAGGGGGCAGCAGACGAATATTGTGAAAAGAGGTGATATTCACTTTCTTTAATTGTCACCCCTGACAATAGTCGTGTCAAATTCTCTGTCAGACGTCTTCTGTATTCAGAATATCTCCCTTCCTTCGAACATTTTCCTTTAAGATGTATAATTCTGCTGCTCCGCAGGTAAGCTTTAATTACAGGGTTAAGTGTTCTCATGCTGTATTATATTTTTGAAAAAAAAATTTAACATGGAGCATGGTTTTGAGAGGAACCAAATCTTTGAAATGTACGATGATTTGTTTTGATGCTGCGATTACACACAAGAGTGCCTTTTTTAAAAGAATATATTTATAGGACCGCTTCAGCGTGGTTGAAAGAAAACTCGGATCAAAATTAAATATTTAAATTATAATAATCAATTCTTATTATTATGCAATTTTCAAAACGTTTGAAAAAGTTTTTTGCAGCTTTTTTGTTCTTGAGATTTTTAGTATAAAATATATATATATATATATTCTTCAAACCATTTGTAATGCAATTTAAAAATATTTAAATATTAAATTCTAACATATCTCGTTAGCTTCTTGATGAACACATAACTAATGTGAAATAATTAAATTGGGTATCCATTGAGTTATGTTTATGAAAATATAATGTACAGATAAATCTATACAAATAATACATTTACTTCTCCACAAATATATTATAAATCAAATATTATTTCATTACACATTATTTGCACATAATTCCATCTAAAACTCTTTTTGTAAATTATTTCCATATAAAATTCTACGTAAAATTATGTGTAAATTATTTCCATAAAATCCGTTACAAAAATATTTAAAATTATTCTTGTGTGAAAATTTTATTCTTGTGTGCTCCCCCCAAAAGGCTCCTTTTAGATTATTTGCATATAATTCTCTTAATTCTTTTTAAAATTATTTCCTTATAGCTTCATTTAAAATTCCTTGAACTTTTTTTATACAGAAATCTAATTTAAATTATTTATCTAGACTTTCATTTTAAATTACTTCCGAATTATTTTTTTATATTATCCAAATTATTTGTAAGTAATTCCATTTCAAATCTTTGTCTGACATTCTGTTTCAAATCACTTATATTACATAAAATGCCTGAAGAATCAAATTTATTTGGTTTTTTTTATAATATCTGGACATATTGAATATAATTACGTCTTCCCATTTGATGGCTTCCGTTTCAAGAAATATCATTGTGATATTTGTATTTAATATCATAAAAGACTTATACATATCCAGCACAGTAAAAAAAATTCTTTAATTCTAAAAACTAAATTTTATGCAAGAGATAATTGTTATGAGAAATCGAACTGGATTCTACGAAAATTACTTATAATTTTTATTTTTGTATTTGGTACAACATGAGGATTATTCTATTTTATCACTTAAACTCTTTTTTTTTTCTTTAAAAAAGCATACATTCGAAGAACTAAAAATAAATTGTTTAATATAGTTTATATATAAAAGAATTGCGGTATGATGCAAGCAATACTACGCTCTTTCATTTTACCTGTGCCTTAAAATCGTATTTGTTAGATGGATGGATACTTTTTTAAAGTAAAAAAGAAAATATCTTTTGTAGTCCAACAATTTATTTTTACAATTACTAAATGAACTTATTTATTTATAGCTAATAAATATTAAAGACTGCATGCTTTAAGGCATTATTTTCCAAACTTGACATACATGTGCACCCCTTCTATAATTCTAGTAACGCTTCGTCAAAATAAAAACAAAAAATGGATGTATTTTAATACAATTAAAATATATTTATCCTTTTTTTTCTGACATACACAAAATAATAAGAAAAGAGAAATAAGATTATTCATAATAAAATATAGATAAAAGTTATGTTATAAATAACATCTATTTGGATAGATGAGAACGATGAAATTGTTTTCACTTGACTCACACACACATAAGAACGTAGAAATAAGCACAGCTAAGCACGATGTAGTGCATATCCCCGCTAAACTCCGGTGAAACGAGTACCCCCTCGAAACTCTTCCCGTACCCCTAAGGGTACGCGTACCGCACTTTGGGAAACACTGCTTTAAGGTATCCAAACACGTTAAAATTACCAAATTCAGTTAAAACACATTTTTTAAAAATTTTATTTTATTGAATAGAGCTATCTTTTGGCTTTTTAAAACATACTTTGTTTTGTTTTCCTACGTTACCTAGATGCCAAGTAACAATCAATTTTATAAAATTAGAAAAACCGGAAGTGGGTCTTTAATTTACCAGAAGTGGGCCTTTAAATTGTTCAAAAAATATCATGGTAAATCTGATAACTCAAAATATTATTAATGCATTTTAATGAATTTTTGTGTGAACATATCTATGTTATTTTCTAGAGAATGTGCTAAAATATTTCTTATAGTATGATTCTTTGTTGAGTTATGCCCTGATATTTAAATAATTGTCTCTTAAAAATGTCACATTTCTTACAATGTTTATTCGATCAGCTCTAAAATTTTTAAATTTTAATAAAACATTAAAATTTTAGTATATTTTCTAGATAAATGCATCTAATTTGTTTCAGTAATACTTTTACTGATATCAGTTTATTACTTATTTTCTCTAATTACTTAAAAGTTTTTCAAAAATATTGCAACAATTTCACTTTTAATTGTGCTTTTTGTAAAATTTAGACAATGTTTTTTTTTTAATATTGTTTGTTAAATATTAGTATTTATTGGTAATGATTCCTAAAAAAAAACATTTGTAATGTATTAGTGTGCAATTTTTTTAAAAAAGTACACCGAACGTGTTCGGATACCTTAAATGATTTTATAGAAAACAGAACATTATGTACGTAAAAGTTCAATTTTCCCGAACTGAAAAAAAATTATACAGAAATAATGAAAAAAAAACTCAATTTAATAAATAAAGAACAATGAATAATCAAATTTCCACCTAGGCTATTAAGAGTTTTTGTATGATTGTTTGATAATCATTGGCTTAGATGAAACTTTTTCAAAATAATTAAAAAAGTTTTCTTCTTCTTTTTAATAGTATTACAGCAAGTCGTCCAACATAAAATAATATTTTTTCCAAATAAAAATACAAAAATTTATTTAGTTATTATTTTATTTATATTTTTTGAAGAAATTAAATTTTTGGCTTTGTATTAGTTTTAAAGATCACAATATATTATGCGGTTTGTGAATCTTAGACAAAATTACATTTACAAGTTTTACTACGTAAATTTACGTATTTGTCTCAAGAATTCGTTACATGCCTAATATTACAATGCAAATGTGTTAAATTGATTAATGAATACAGTTTATTTAAAATTACTTGACAAACCTTTAAAGTGGAATTAATCTGTAGATTGTTTTACTATTTTGTATGTATATTTTTAAATCCAACTTTTTTTTCTTCCAAAATTACTTAATTCCTAATCATCAAATTAATAGTAATTAATTGCTTCGATGCAGGTCCTATTGATGATTTATTGTACTTAAATCAGTTCTTTGAACTAAATATAAAACCTAAGCAAACAATATAAAAAAAATTAAAAACATTTTATTTTAGTTGCTTTTTATTAAATAGTTGTAATTAATATAAATATGTATATACATACGACAGAATCATAATATTAAGTGACAAAATAGAAAGTGATTTTCCTTGCCATTTTTCATTTTCCTTTCTATATAGGGTATTGAACTATTTTTTGTTTGTTTGTTACTATTTATTCCTTCATTAAATTTAATTATTCTAATAAAATAGTATAGTAAAAAAGAAATCAGATTCTCAGAAATTAGGCCATTGCAGGTGGGATTCGAACGTAGGACACAATGAATGATTTTCCCTCCTATATATGCTGTTGTACTCTTATTTTTTTTGTTACTATGTATTCATTTTTTAGTTTAATTAATGAACTAATATTTGAAAAAAAACTGTATTAACATCAAGTGTCATCCACTACAAGTTAAAAAAATGTATTTGTGAACTTGAATGGATGAATAGAAAGTATTTATTAACGACTGAAAATATGAACAAGATATATATAAATAAGTAAATAAATATAGGGAGAGAGAGAACTAATAGTAGGAATTGAAAAATAGAACATTTTGTAAAGATTAAAGTCTTTCAAAAATTTGTGAAGCTAATAACAAACTGGCAGCTGATAAATAATTGATACTCAATTATACATAATTGAAAGACTTAACGGGCTTATAAATAATCAGTATAATATTTAAATGTATGTCAGTCGATTTGAAAATGTAACGTACTCTTTATAATAATAGTTTTATAAACCTTGAATATTTTAAGACGGTTTAAATATTCAAACATTTTTAATAACCGCTTTTATTTTTTCATAGATTATCTATATAAAACCATTTTTTAAATTAACCACAGACATTAATTGAAAACATCTTGTTAAATAACATCACAAAATCCTCAAAATAACTCTAATAATTTTAACAAATGGAAAGAAAGCTTTAAAAAAAGGTATTAGAATTATTAAATTTATTTATACACTTTTCAAGAACAGTATACCTTCAGTGAACAATACAATTTTATAACTACCACTTTTAAAGTGTAATTCAAAAGTGATTTACCTTATTTTTTCAGAAAATTCAACTATCTTTATACGTTTTAAATCATTAAATAATTGCTGCTTAACTGAAATTTTCTTGTAAAATTTTATGTAATTGTTGATAATACAAATTATGTATTATAGATCCCCCACTTATTTTAAAGTTAACAAATAAATTCTATTAGAATCTAATGTAGACGATTTTAAAACTAGTTCCCTTATTTTTTAAAAAAGAATTACGCTAGTTTCTGAAAGGAAATTTAAATTCAATTATCTTAAAAAATTGAGAGCCATTTTAATGGATTCTTTTAAAAGAGAATTTTGAAACCGAATTTCTTTTTTATTTCTACAGAAAATTTCAAATACTTCTACAAAGTCATAACGAGAAAATATTTCCTTGTATATATAAAAAATTTTTTGAATTTTTCCATATATTTTTTTAAATTTTAGTTTCTAACATTTTTGTAACATTTTATCTTTTAATATTTTGTTTTTATTCAACAAATTTACTATGGTATCGAATTTTTATTTATTTACTTCATTCTATCACAATAAATATACTCTATATTTTAAGGGGAATTCATATCAGCATATTTTTAGATTAAATTTATTTCTGAAAGTGGGTTCTTTTGTGCATTTTCTATTTATTGTGTGCAAATTGGTCTCTTTTTTAGTAACACAAAATAACAACTAAAAGCACATAAAATTATGTTGAAAATGTGTGCTTTTTCGAGGTTTTTGAGAGTTACAATTGATAACGTACCAATTAAAAGGTCCCTACGATATATTAGTTAAAGCTATCTTCGCCAAATATACGAGAACCTGATCTGAACACGGAGCACATGTTCAGATAGAAAAAGGCTCTATTTTCATGAAAAAATTGCAACCTTGTAATTCATATATCTGTTCTTAATATAACGTTTTAAAAATATTCCATTGACAATTTATTTTTCTTTTTAATTGTAAGGAAATAGCTCATGCGAAACACATTTTATACCAGAAAATATGTGTCAGTTCGATTAAAGGGAGTAGTATGATAAAATAAGTGTTTCTCTATAGGATAGCGAAGCCAAAATATAATATTAATGTTCGAGTACTTTTATACCTGAAAAAATATTCCGAATTTGGGTCCTATTCTTTAACATTAAGCGCAGAC
Organism: Trichonephila inaurata madagascariensis; assembly: GCA_019973955.1. Classification (NCBI taxonomy): domain Eukaryota; kingdom Metazoa; phylum Arthropoda; class Arachnida; order Araneae; family Nephilidae; genus Trichonephila; species Trichonephila inaurata. Next base: position 13,523 of record BMAV01000450.1, read on the forward strand.
AGCCTTAAAAGATTAAATTATTTGAATCCTGTATAAATGCTCTGTAGAGCGAGAGAATACATCAAAGCAACTCACTGAATGAGAATAAATAACATTAAGGCCTTATCAGTTAATTAATATATATTCATCATATATATATTTCTTCACGTTTTCTAAATTAAATTAAGAGTTAAGCTTCATCAATTTTTAAAATTCCCGACTTTTAAAAAAAACAAAAATTTAATTTAAAATGTACAAGAATTCTCTTCTGAGTCACTTATAAGAAATCTTTAATTGTTTTAATAAAATCTGTTGATATATAAAGAGAACTCGCGCGCATGTGCATGTGCGTCAATTATCTTTCGTGTCTATTTTCACCAAAAATGAATTTATTTTTAGAAGTGTATTGCACTAACACAAAAGCATTTTATCTTAAAACTCTTATGTTTAAAAACGCTTAGATTAAAATCAAATTATTAAAAACGTATTATATTGGAATACATATTAAAAACATATATTCTTTTAGATTTATTAGAGTATTCAGAATCTAAAATAAAAATGAGGTACGAAAAGAATTTTAACCTTTTCTTTCAAATTAAGTTCCATATAAGGAGCTTTCGACCACTTCGGAACTGACTTTTCATTCGGAATTTACCAATCACTTTTGGTAGTCATTTGCATGACATTTTACACTAATTAAATGTTAGCAATCAAAATAATACTGCTATAAGAGCCACATTAAAAGATATTTTACAAATTAACTCAAAGCACACATTTTGAATGATTAATTCATTTACTTTTATTTGTTCAAAAACACTTCATGATGGTTTTTAAAATGTTTTCAAGTGAAGTTCGGATAAAAGCGGAAGCGCACATTTGTTGAATACATAGTCAGATTTTAAAAGCCAAACAAAAAAGTTAGCTTCTTATTCGAACAATTAGGGAATATTCATGTTAAGAATAAATTGGTCTCCCTTTTTTTGATGTTTTATTGACAAACGATATTTTATTTCCTTTTTAAAAATAATCCGACAAATATAATTTTATAAAAAGTTTTCTTTTACCGCGCGAACCCCTTCAATCAAATAAAATTATTTAACTGAAAAATAAATAACTTCCTTCCTTTTTAATTTTTTTTGTATCATATTTAAATAAAGTTTCCATTTTTTTCCCCAATGCATGTGTATTACTTCCTTTTAAATACTTCTAGTATTAAAATATTACAACAATCGAAAAACTTTATTTGATTTCTTTGCTTATTTAAATTAAAATAATACACAATTAATATTTTTATAACTATAAAAAATGGTGAAAAATTATTTTACAAAATTTGATGACGTCATTATTATAGTTTTAATATTTAATATGAATCACTGTTGGCATATAATAACGGCATAAGTCTTACACCAAACTATAATATTTCTGCACTACGTTATAAATTCAAAATTAAATGACTATATATATACATATATCCTTCTCAAATAGTCGATTCATTTCTTTTAAGTCATTTCGCGTTGGGGGTTTACTGTGGAAGGTTGAATTTTCGATCCCCAAATTATTTTACAGGTAATTTTTTTTTTTTTTAATTTTATTATTATTATTCTCCTCCTTGAGATATTAATTATTGTTCTCTTTTCTTAGCTTCATTTTAATATATTATCAGGTTTTTCTTCCACGTGTTGTATTAGGCAACTTTTCAACTTGGTTTTCCCCATTATGTCGAAAGTTTCTGCTTTTTACGGGAAGGTTGGATCCATAAAGCATTGCAACCTAATTCGCTGGCCTAATTCAGCGACAACCTTAGAAAAACATAATAGGTCTCCAGTTTAGTCCAAAGACTTTTTGTATCTACATTTTTTTGTGTCTGGTGAATTCCCAAATTTTTTCCTGCTTTTTGCACTGCAGGTTTTAGTACTTCTTCACATTTATTTTATATTACTATATATATATATATATATATATATAAAATATATAGTATTTGTATTTTTAAAAACCTTTGAAAAAAATCATGTACTTTTTTTTTGCGGAGAAATTATTATTCTAATAATATTGAAGAAGTCATGATCTCGAAGGATTAAAACAAAAAGAAAAATTTCGTAGAAAAAAATTAATTCACTATTTTTTTTCACCTTTCGTTATCTTCAGCTCAATTTTGCTTTGATTCATTAGAAACAAAATAAACAATGCTGATAAAGAGCCCATTTTCTCCAAAAAGATTGCCGAACATATTACATTTAATTTCTAAATTCTCATGAAAAATTGTTTCCCAACTTTAATCAGCAGCTTTTTAATTTATCAAACTCATGTTAGAGCTAATAATATTTTCATTTGTGACTGCTATACACGTTGCAAACTATTTAAATTTTAAGTTTACTGACTATGTTCAGAACCCCATGATTTTGCATGTTCAGTGTCTTTTGAATTAAAATATACATATAAAATGGTTTTAAGAGTATTGTAAGAATAAAAATATGTAAATCCAATTTTTGGCAAAAAATAAAGAAAGAATGACATATTTTCAAAATATACTCTTTTTATGTAAGACGTTTATCTAATATAAATATTTTGCCATGAAATAGGATTTTCTCGATAAACATAATTTAGAAATAGATTTATTCATACTTTAATATATGAGATCAGAAAAATATTTTAAGAAAAAACGCCAAGTTAGTAACTAATTGGTAATACCTCTGCTTCTAATGTGAATTTTTAAAACGTCCAGGCTATGTAGAAATCTTAGTTATATATAGGAAAGATATTATTATAGAAGGTTTTTCAATAAAAAGAGAATGTTATGAAAATAAGTCCTTCATTTTTTATATGGCTCCCAAAATTGCATTTAAGTAATTTTTACTATAAGAACATTCTTGAGAAAAATTTATATGTACATTCCAATTCAAGTGATACTAAATATCAATATCGATATATATATATTCATTCATTTTTGCGCTTTTGCAAAATTACGGTTCCGAATGTAGTCAGATACCTTAACTTTGGTTTTCATAGAAATAGGCCTACTTTTTACATTTCGCTTTGATAAGGGAAATAGACGCTGAAATGAATGTTGAAATAAAAATACAATTATGAAAAGGTAAGGTATCTTTCGAAATAACATTGCCAAGCACTATCATTCATTTCATAAAAAAATTTGTTGCATAATAAATTTTCGAGAAAATTTAACATTAAAAATAATGTTGTGCGCATGTCTAAAATATTAAATCATGTTCTCAAGATTACAAATAAAGCTACATTGAGATAAAAAGAAAACTTTTCAAATCAAATCGGAATAATTTTTAGCTGACACTTCATTTACACATGTCTAAGCTAGAGTTCAACGGAATTAAATTCAAATACATACAGACACTTATACTTTTCTAAGTTGCAAAGATTTATGACGAATTTAATTTTTAAGGGCGTGTAAAGACATTGCTATTTTAAATATTACAACTAAAAAGTTTTCAAAAAATAATAATAATAAATAAATAAATTTAGCTAGACAGAAAATGTCATAAGCTTTTGAACATCAAAATTTTCTTTTCGTGATAATAAGTTCTTTGATTATGCTTTATAAATATTTCTACTCAACATTTTTATACAAAAATTTTCTTAGAAAATTAATGTAAAGGACAATGACGTTTTAAGACTTCTTGAGGCCCTGGGTACCTACACAAAAATAGGACTCACCTGCAATTCTTCAATCGAATTAGGTTAGGGTCGGGGTAACCTAGTGGTCAAAGTAACGGATTTGTGGGCGGCATGCCATGAGTTCGAGCTTAGAACCACTGAAAACCCATCGTGTAGGGGAGAGATATCTATCGAGAGCTCAAACACCCTCCCATTGGTGTGGTAGGTAGGATAGGGGAATGCCGGCTCAGGTGTCGTCCTTGTCACTTGACTATGGTTCAAAATTACAAGCCCTAGAGTAGCTGACGTTAATATTCACTCATCCACTCATCGAATTTGGTTTTATGCAAGGACATCTTAAAACTTCTTGAGGCCATGAGCCTTTATGCAAAAGTAGGTCCCACTTGTGACTCTAAAGTACAGACAGCATACGCTAACAAATACTTGTGCAGACGGTATGAAACAAATAAATGTTCATTGCTCGTCATCTTATAAACTTAGGCACAAACCAGCTCGACTCACTACCGCCTTTCAACTAGGGATTACAATATCGGACCAAAAGTTTAATACCGGTATTCGGTATTTTAAGGTTTTAATACCGGGGTACCGGTTTTAATACCGGTAGTAGAAATTTTAGAAAAGAAAGAAAACAAAGGTGTTTCTTCGTTTTATTTTCCAGTTTTAGTGGAGAGTGTAAATATCTCTCACAAAAAAAAATAATGTGTAACTTATAAATTATAACAGAACAGGTATATAAAAAAAATCCTCAAAAAGTAAAGGAACATCTTATTTGTTTAAATCACAAAAAATGGTAAATATCACTATTCAGTCTGTGGTCTGGGGTTTTCATCATATAAATTATGAAACCAAACCGAAGTATTATCAACTGATTTTTTATGTTCTTTAAAGTTATTCTTATTCATTTTTATGGGTTATTATTTATGAGTATATTTATAATAAATCTGAAAAAAAAAATCTTTTGAATTCTAGAATATGATATGCAAATCCAATGTGAATAACAAACTCATCAAGTTAACAAAATATTGAAATATTGCGCACTTTCTTCACAACTGCAACCGTGTTTTCACAGATACGAATATGAGACTACGAATCCTGCACGCTTGTAGTATCGCTCTGAGCTACCTTGGATGATTCACATATTTTATCACTTCTCTTGATTGTACGATGCAACTTTGTATTCATAGTCAAATTAATTCAGCCCGTAAAGGAGACATAAAAAAAACACCTCAAACTCTTTTGCTATGTTGGCGATCCCTGAACATATAGTGGAGACAGTTTAAAAAATGTCTAGTAAATACCGGAAAAAAGGTATGTAAACTTGTGAACACTGGTATTACAAAATTGTACAAATCTCTCAAAATGCCGGTCTTCGGTATCCCGGTATACCTGTATTGCAATCCCTACTTTCGACTAATGAGTAATGATTGTGTATGGGGTATTGTGGCAGGCCTTGGCCTAGACATGGACGACGGTCAGCAGATAATAATGTACTCCTACCACTATTTCCAGTTAGTAAACGGTTCGAAATTCTCAATTTTTCAGAGAATATGTCCGGAAATAAAAGACGATGATTAAGAAATTACTTCTATCGTGATTTTATTCAGGCGTAGTTGATAATGATATGAGACCTTAGACCCGGGCCCAGTTGGCTCATGCCTTAAGACGTCCCTGGTAAAGGAAAGTAATTGGTTCAGTTATTTAAATTCCCAGTATAGGAATTGCAAGGGTTGCAAACTAGATGGAAACTTAAGACTCAAATGAAAGCTTTTGGAGGAAGTTTTTGATAGATGAATGGTGTTTGACCTTCACATGAAGTTTCGGACAAAAGTTTGACGCGTTCATTTATTTGAAGGAAGTTTTAAAGTAGCTCAAATAAAATAGTAACTTTTTGCCATTTTCTTTATCCTGCCACAATCATGATAAAAATAAATTTTGACAGCTTTTAAATTAAATGTTGAAAATATTTAAAAATACAAATAACCTACTTTTAAGCAAACTCCCAAAAAAAAAAAAAAAAAAGCGTTATTGAAATGTAAAAAAAAAAATTTAAAAATTACGATTTTTTTGTGTTAAAATTTATATCATACCCTTAACTGTAAAACATATATAATGAAAGCACAAAATTTTATAATAGCATATTAAAATTCTTAAGAGTAAATGCATCTATAACTCTGGCTATAGCTAATTCTATCTATAACTTTAGCTGTTTTTAAATGCTAAACTTTATACTTCATGCAACGTTTTTAAGGTTTGCTACATATTTGAATAAAATTATATTTATTTATTTCTGTATTCACCTATAATTTTTTTGAGATTTAATTACAATGGCTTTTCAAATAAATTATTTTTAATAAATTAAAACGGGTTATATTCGCGATTATTACTAATCCTCTAGATAAAATACTTTTATGACGTCATATGGTTATAAAACTACTTTCTGTACACAAGAACCCTGATTTATGTTAATAAGAGTTGCTACTTAAAATCAAGTGAAGATGGAAGTTTGAGAGTAGGGTGATAGCTGTCACACAGAACTTACGAAGTTATATAAGTTAGAAGCGAAAAATTGCAGTGGTTCAAGTAAAACGGATTCTACAGGTCATTTTAGGACGCTTAGTATTACTGAGGATCTGTTATTCATCATAAGTACTGAATTTATAATTATAGATATTTAAATTAGTATGTAACTTTTGACTTGCACCCATAGTTTAGGTTGAATTTAGATAGTGATCTGAATAGTCATGATAAAAGTGTTTGTTTCAAGAAATTATCTCACCCATTGGTAAGCCCTCACACTTCTGCGGGCGAGTGTTCGCGACAAAATTATTCTGTGAATAATTGAATTTTAGCTTTTTTTGTCTTAGAAACAAGAGGTTTATGTTTTGAATTCTATAGCTTATGTTGTGATACTTTAACGTAACAAGGTTTTCTTAAAATAGGTTACTTAAATTTATATATTTTAAATATTTTTATGCTAAGAGTTGCTTTAATTTGTAAGTTTTTGGTACACAAATTTAATATCGGTATGCTGCAGCTTTTCCCTCCAAATTGTTTAGCAGCTTACTTAAAATGTAATTTAATAATTTGAACTCATAATTTTTTTTTATCCTTCTAACGCGATTATTAAGCTTTTTCAATTCACCTGTGTGAATAACGGGTATATACCATCTAGTAAATACATAAAGAGTATTATACATTTACATATAAGTACATACTTAATAAAGTATTATACGTTTACTGAGAGAGAATTTTATCAAGAAAAATATAATTACGTACTTAGGAATCATGTTAAATATTTATTTATATTTTATTATTATCATAATTTTCTTTCACAAATAACGACTTCAGCAAGAAATATTTTTACCCTTGTGAACGTACATTTTACGTAGCTATTACGGTAAGGTACGTTTTTGATATTCGAATGTAACACACGCTTATTATTTTTATGTTTAATGCAATTTTATCCTTTTTTGTGATTAACACCATCACCAATTTTAAAATAAAAACTTCTGCAGAATAGATTACGTATACATGAAAATCATTCCCTTAATAATCACTATCGTTATTTTTAAGAATAAGGTAAATTTTTACAGACAGCTCCTTAAGCATTTGAGTAAAATAGCTTATAATGACTTATAACTATTTCTTTTTTTTTTTCATGATACATAAAAAAATTCAACATTCAAGGGGAATTTTTTCATACTTCCTCGTTAGGGTGAACGGCGGTTAGAAGGAGAAAAAAAATATATTATTAATCGGAACCACAACCTAAGTGGAGAAAAAAAGATCAGGGGAAAAATAGTTATAAAAATACAATTGAACCTCGATTTAACGAACCTCTACTTAACGAATTTCGTGATTTAACGCAGAGGTTGCCAAAGTGGTGGTCTGTGGACCACTAGTGGTCCACCAGAAAACTTCGCTGGTCCCCAGAAAAGAAGCCAAATTATTTTCCCAGGAACAAAATAATCCGAAATTGCAGAAATTCTTTTCCATCAATGAATGGCTAGAAAATTTTGAATACCTGGCAGATGTTTTATTCCTGTTAAATGAACTAAACATATCCTTACTAGGACAACTTAAGGACGTGTTCACACTACGAAGCAAAATGGATGTGTTTCAAAAGAAAATATTACTATGGCAAACACAATTGGCTGAAGACGATCTGCAAATGTTTTCTAATTTTGATGGATACATGAAAAAAAATGATGCTAACGAGCACGTAGTAATCCAAGTTAAAAAGCACTTGGAATCACTTACAGAGCCTCTTGCTCGTTATTACCCAAAAAATGAAGGTCCCAGGCATAGTAAGACGTGGATAATAAATCCGTTTGCAGCGAAAATTCAGGATAATAATTTAAGCATGCATCTAAAAGAAAGCCTCAACGACCTATCGTCCGACAAAACTCTCAAATTTAAATTTCATTCATTCTTATTAAGATTTCAGTTTTGGATTTCCATAAAAAGTGAATAACGCTTTTCTTAGTGAAAGGGCGGCGAAAATTCTGATTCAATTCTCCGCAACTTATTTATGTGAAAAAACTTTTTCTTTTGTCACAGCCATCAAAACATGGTACCGATCTCAGATAAAAAATAAATGCAGTTCTCCGTCTTGCAGTAACAACATTGGATCCAAATATTCCTAATCTTATTTCAAGAAAGCAGGAACATCCATCACACTAGGAAGGTATAATGCTAAAAGTTTGATATACTTAACCCATTTTTAATTGTTTTGTTTTTACAGTTTTTGTTTATTTTATTATGATTTATTAATAAAGCTTTCATAATTTGGTTACAATTAACAGTTTTAATTTATTAACTAGGTACATTTTATGTCTTCTTGGACCACAATTTTTTTATAAATATATTTAACACTTAAAAAATTCTACTTGTTATCCGCGGGATTTAAGTTATGAATTTACTGGTCCGTGAAGTGAAAAAGTTTGTTACTTACGAATTACGCTGTTACTTAACGAATTTTTTTTCTTTCCCCGATTAAAATAAAGGCAAATACTCCTATTTAACAAATAATAAGCCCCGAATCAACGAATTACTTCAACAGTTGAAATTTTTTTTATTAGCTTGTATTTAAAAAAAATTGATTTTTTTTTTCAAATATCTTTTTTGCCCAGAAGAGAAAAAGGATTTTTCTTGCAAAAGCAAATTTCGAAGGGAAAATATGCAAACAATTATTAGACAGCTGAAGATGAATCATGAGGGCAACAGGAAACGCCTTTCTTATCTCATCCCTCTCCACAACGAAAGGGATATTTTAAGAATTTAACTTATGTTACATTTGAAGAGGGAATGCCTGTCTGTACTACTAAGCGTGAGGGAAATTGTTGATTTGTCGGACCTAACCAATTGCAATTCTGACGAAGGAATTAATAATGAAATTTTTATCAAAATGTTACATTTTCTAATAATTTACATAGTTTGGGAACTGTGAAAAATATCTCATGCAGCAGGATCTAAACGACGGGGTATTTTCATCTATGCATAAAGTAGGGAAAAAAATCTTTCTAGTTAGGAATCTAAAAGATTGTCAGAAATTTATTTCAGTATTTTAAAATTTCCAATTAACTGGTGTGTAATAATTCACTAATATTATTTTTAGCTGTTGATTCAAAGGCGTATAATTTCTGATTTAGATATTTTCTGTATATTTGCTTAAAATGGAATTTTCAAAAGGTTAGTGCAAAAAATGTGTATTTTTTAGCCCCTATCTAATGAATAACCCCGATTTAACGAACAAAATGTTGAGTCCCGATGAATTCGTTAAATTGGGATCCAACTGTAATTTCAGAATTTAATATCGCAACAAAGTAGTTAAATTTTTCAAAAAAATAAAAAAAAAGACTCAATTTTCTCAGATGTTATATAATTAAAATATAATAATCTTTCTACAGTATAAATCAGCGATAATCAACCTGCGGCCCACCTAGCCTTTTTAAGTGTCCCGGTCATGGCCCATTGCTCTCAGAAATTTATTTATTTAAGAACATTGTAATAAAAATTTGGTTGTCAAGAAATCAAATGTATCAATTTTTGCTTTTGCTATCGATTGTCGTATGGTGCAATTGATATTCTTTTCTGTTGGAACGGTTACGTTTAGTGTGATAACAGGCAACAGTGGAGCAGCGACCATTTTATGGGGGAACTAATTTTTTCATATCTTGCCAAGCGAAAATATTCGAAAATATGGGTATCGTTTTCCAGAATTATTGGGAGGTTGTCTATTTATTTTGTAGTGAAAAACAAACATGGATCAGTAATTGTTTGATTTGTCACGAAAGTGCTGTATTTAAAAATACCAATAAACAGGAATCGTTCAACGACACTTTTCCTCGAAGATCTCTTTCAAGAGGTGATAAGTAGGTTTTTTTAATAGTCTTTGCAACAGCAACAAATTGTTTTATCAGAGGTAATACCACAGAGGTAACAAAGAAATATATCCTATGAAAAGTTTATTATATTATTAGTAATCATATGAGTACACTGATGCAAAAATTGAGAAGCAATGTTTCTTAAATGTTTCTAATTTAATGTTAGTGACAAAAATAAAGATATAAAAAAATAATAAATAAAAAAAAGTAAAACAGAAGTTATAATATTTTGATCAATTTTTCACATTTTAAATTATTCATATTATCTTGGTCTTAAAGCGTTTTTTCTCTCCCCTCCCTCCCACCATTTATCCTTATGTTGCCGCCTGCATGAAGTAGTTGACATATGTATACGGTCCAGCAGAAAAAAAGGTTGCGTACCCCTCGTATAAATAACCCAAAGCGATGATTATTGATAAGTGAGTATTGAGTAATGAACAGTGCAATGAACATTGTAACATTTCCTAGCCCCATCTCTCTCTCTCTCTCTCCCCCCGCACAATCGAGTCAAACTGTTTTCCGTCTTCCATTTTATCATGCACTGCAATTTCTTCAGTAGATATTTTTTTTTAAAACAAGTTAATGCTAAAAAAGCTATTAAATATGTACCTGATGTTTTTCTTTCTTATAACTATTTAATGTCTTTTTTCATCGCAATAAATGCTAAGCAGAACAAAAGTATCTGTTTTATTTTAACAAGAATTTCTTTAATCTTTTTACTATGAAAAATGCTCAAATGCCTACCTAAGCTTCCTTCCCCTTGAGGCAGTAATTAACATAAAGACAAGTAGCCGCGATAGCCGAGTGGTCAAGATATGGGATCGTGGCTGGCCTTGTCACCAGTTCGAGCCCTGTACCACTAAAGACCCACCGTGCAGGGCAGCGATGCACGTTAAATCTGTGAAGAGTTCAACCGTCCTCCCGTTGGTGTGGTGTGGTAGTTAGGAGAGGGGGGTGCCAGCTCAGGTGTCGTCCACGTCACTTGACCATGGTTCAAAATTACGTGGTGCGTTGCCAAAAGCATTAGTGTAGATGAACAGTGCGACGTTAATATTCACTCATTCACTAACATAAAGACAAATATTTTATTTTATTTTATTTTTCTCTTCATCTGTATATTGTAGAACATGTTTTTCGCCTAAGTAGGTTTTGAAATTCTGAAAAAAAAAATTTCGATCTAACCTATTTTTCATATCAAAGTTACTTTACAGAATATTTTCTGTATTTAATATTACGATAACTATTTATTATTAATTATCAAAACTTCAATTAATATTCAGTAATTCAACTATTTCAATCTCTGCAGAATACATTTGCACAGTTTCAAGGATTTACCTCTTCCTCTTTAATTTTTCAATGAATTTTCAAAAACATTTTCTTCGCTGCATTATTTTATTTCTACCTCCCTCAGACACTTAAACTTTTCCTTCTACCTCTAAATTCGTGTTTTTTGTTTTTAAAACGTCGTAAGGGAAAACTACTATTTATGGCAGATGGCAGATCTCATTATATAGAACCGTGACTGAATGATAACAGTTGATTCTTTATTCCATAAATTGTCACATCAAATTACATCAGAAGTTTTTTTTTCTCCTTCCTTGAACCCCTATGCTAATAAAGGGAAGATAAAGTTAATAATTCGTTTTAGAGGAACTTATCAATGAATCCTTTATTTACCTGTAACTAATACAAAAAGTACACAATTGCGACTGACAAATTAGTATCGCTCCAGAAGAACAGTCTTGCTCTTTACTACTGATTGCATAAAACTCCCGAATCCCGATCTACTGAACAATATTTACGGAATTGTTTCATAGCAAATTTTAAGGTCTTTTAAAATTTAGATAAAATCATGAATTTAGCTATATCGTATTAGTTATACGAGTAATGTGGACTGTAACTTTATTTTTATTCCCTTTTTTATTTTCTAGGACGGACTCCAAGGTTATCCCAGCGCGTATGCAGCCTTAAGTGGTTCTAGGTATATATCCATAGGACCTTCGACTGCTCTAGACACAGTCTTTAGACCAGCCACCGCGCCTTTCTATCAACCCTACGTACCCTGGATGGCAAGACCCTATACATTGGAAGGTAACAAGATAAGATATATTCTTTTTTACTTATATTTTTAGAACTGATTATAGTAAAAGTGATAGTTTTGAGGAATTCTAATTCTTTTATTCCAAAGGTGAGTACTCCTGTCCACCTAACAGCGGACCAACCCCTATTGCAAAAATCATACAACTGTTCATACTCTTTTCTCAAATTGTATAGCTGCAATTTACATATATTATGTAGTTCTATTTATTAGTTCTTTTTTTTCTCAAAATTCTTTCTTGGCGCTCCTCTTCCATTAAATTCATCACTGAAGCTGCATTCATAAAGTCCTCAGATTTTGATGAACTTGCAGCTATCGCAGCTTCCAGGAAAATTCAGCCTTTAGTTCCTTTGATTGTTAATGTCTTCGTATGAGACAACGCCTTTCCTCTCCGCAACGATTCCAGTCAAGAGCTCGTTTCGATCTGACACTATACTAGTGCCCCGTTTTAAGGCAAACACTTATTGGTGACATTATATGAAACGAAGTACATGATTGCTAATTCAGCGCTAACGACACATGCCAAATCGGGATTTCTAACTTGGCAAGTTATCTTGAACGTTGTCATTGATGCGATAGTACGTAATAAATTTATTACAGTATCACGAAAAACTTTTTTTTACATAGAGTGAGATAAAATTATATTGTGTCAGAAATAAATGTTTCCAATTTTAGTCATTTCTTCCAAACATTCAGCATTGGAATCTCATAGAAAAACTTATATATAACTTTAAACACATGTCGTGCCCTTTTTCAATAAAATTTTAATAACAATTTAAATTTCTCACGCTATAGATCAATAATTTTATAGTTTTCCCTATGCCCCTTATTAAAACCTGTAATGGAAGCTCTATAAAAACATACAGCAAGATGTACTCTTTTTTCTTTTAACTCTTTGATATCTTTAAAAAAAATAAAATCAATAACCATTAAGCTTGAAAAGTATAATTCTCTGGCAATGCAAAACCTTTTTTAAATTCACTTTTTTTAATACAGTAGAACGTCGTTTTTCCGAACGTTTACTATCCGGAGCGTCAAATATCCGTACCAATTTTTCTTTTTTTGTTAACTACATGTACTGTATATGAATACGTTTTCAAACAGTGCAATGCTCAACAGTTGTTTCGCGTAAGGCCAAAAGTGATTTCCGTGCAAAAAGAATCCGACTCTGTCGACCACATGAAACGAATGAAGATGAGGACAACAACACCAACGAAAGAAGCAAGGGTCCATCAAATGCTGACGCTTTTTCTGCGTTAGAGACAGCTATGGAGTGGTACGAAGAACAATCAGAGTGCTGTACTACTCAACTACTGCTGCTCAAAGAATCAGAAACCTTGCAGCGAAAAAGTGAAGGTGTACAATGAATGGTACAGCGAAAAATAAGAGATTATTTTCCACAATAAAGGTAAAATTGAGACATTTTGCACCTATGTTGCTTTTTCATCAAGTACGTTTCCCGCATGTGATGATTTTCAATATTCGTATAGTGTCCGGTTTCATATACTGCATGGATCGCATTCCGTTTTCGGTTATCCGAACAATCACGTATCCGAACGGTGTCCGGTCCCAATTGATTCGGATAAACGATGTTCTACTGTAGTTTTATCCAAACTTGCAATTTAATAGAAAGTATGTAAAGCAGTTTCCATTTAAAAGTTGTGATTACTTACTGTTTGAACTTTGAAAAAAAAGAAAAATTGAAAACAAATTCCTTAAGTAATTGTGATAAAAGATAAATCTTATTTTGTTATTAAAACTATTAATGGAAGATTTGATTTTTCCAGATTTTAGAAACGCTGCTGCAGCTCCTTTGGGCAAACACAGACGCAACAGGACGGCTTTCTCCCAACAGCAACTTGCTGCTCTAGAACAAACCTTTGCAAAAACTCAGTATCCAGATCTAGAAAATCGAGAAAGTCTATCACGGAAAACTGGATTGCCAGAACCTAAGATACAAGTAAGAAAACAGTATCAATATATACCTTTAAATCAATGTTTTTTAAATTTTGTTACTGTCATAAAGTTTACTCAATTATAGTCAGACCTCTATTTAACAAAGTCGCTTAGTCGCGGAAAAAAAGTTCGTTATGAGGAAAATTTGTTAAATAGAGATTCATTTCTTAATATACTTTAGAAACCAAATAAAACAAATTTTAAGTTCATGAACACTATATATTTTTAACCCTCTGACCGGAACATCCGTCTCTCAGATGGGGATGATTTGCTTTGATGCCTGTAGATAACGCTGTGGTGTGATTTTTGGGGTGGGCTGCCTTGACATCTTCAGTTGGACTCTACCCAGTGAAAGGATCATCTGGTGGTACATGGCAATCTTTTTCAACTCACTATATGTGCGACTTTTCTTATCTATCACCGTCTATCAGTATCTATATTCCTATAGTTTTTTCGTTTTTGGTATTATTATTTTTAATTACTTTTACATGAATGTAAATAATTTGTAAACTGTTTTTATAAAAATACCAGTCACAATTCTAGTGATAAAAATATATTGTTGTGCTTGGTTTAACCCCACACATCTTATTTGAGCCTTTCAAC